>CAJQZN010036929.1:0-42971 GCA_907164685.1 Colias eurytheme | reverse complement strand
TTCGTAACTTAATAGTGGGGAAAGAATGTCTGGTCATGGGTTCGTAAGTTAATAGTGGGGAAAGAATGTCTGGTCATGGGTTCAATTCCCGGTGAAGATAAAGAAAAAAATGTCTCGGTCTGGCAGGACACAGAAGGCTGATCACCTGAACAAAAATATTTTTTTAGTAACTTTATAGTGGGGAAAGAATGTCTGGTTCTGGGTTCATTCCCGGTGAAGATAAAGAAAAAAAAAATTCTCGGTCTGGCAGGACACATAAGGCTGATCACCTACTTGTCCCTAAAGAAAATCGATCAGTGAAACAGATGTATAATGCATCTGCCCCTTACCCCACTAGGGGACATGGGACTTCACTTAATAAGAACTAGCTTTCCGCCCGCGGCTTGGCCCACTTTGTCTAAAATATAATATCTTATATATAAAATTCTCGTGTCACAATGTTAGTCTGCATACACCTCCGAAACGGGTGGACTGATTCTCATGAAATTTTCTGTGCATATCGGGTAAGTCTGAGAATCGGCCAACATCTATTTTTCATATGTACCACGGGCGAAGCCGGGGCGGACCGCTAGTAATTATATACTAAAACCTTCCTCTTGAATCACTCTACCTATTAAAAAAAATCGCATCAAAATCCGTTGCGTAGTTTTAAAGATTTAAGCATACATAGGGACATAGGGACAGAGAAAGCGACTTTGTTTTATACTATGTAGTGATACTCACTTATACAAAGGCCCCGTGGCTCTCTCTTCAACAATTACATTTTGACTATCTTTTAAATTACCAAACACTCTATCCCACTCTCTCCTTGCTTCTAATAATTTTATCTGTCTCTCTTTCAATCTTTCATCCAAATTAAGTAATGTTTCCTCCTTTTGGCTGTATTCCGTTACTTGAGCTATGATTTTCCTGTAAATGAAGATACTTATGTATTAAAATTATATGTATTAAGGGCCAATTTTTCAATGCTTGGTTAAAACTTATCCGTCCAATAAAGTATTACACGATAATATTAACCCTTAATTACTCGCGTCCATTTAGTTACACTTACGCTCGCGTGGGGTATATTTAACCCCAATTTTAAAGGTACTATAAAACATATTCTTAATGACATACTTTTATTTTTATTATAAAAATTAGAAAGAGACAACATTGTTCTAAATTATAATACTATCTTTAATCAATATAAATATAATAAACTTTTAAAGATGAAACTTTAAATTTAGGAACTTTTTACTCAATACATTTATCACATATCATACTGGAATGGTCGTGACAAACTTGCTGGTGTAATTTGGCACAGATAAATCTTTCTTTTTTATCCTTTGACCTTGGACAGATATGACACCTTTTATAAGTTGTCGATGGACCACCTCTGGAAGTGGGGCTAGGATCCTGAACTTGAGCATTTTTTTAGCCGTTTTTTGTATGGCCCTAGGCAGTGTGGTAAATATAACCATAGGCCATCTTTTTGTTCTTCTGCCGACGTTATAGTTAGCACACATTTGGTTGAGTTGTGGTCACTCTGGATCACGTCCTCGTCTACCTCATCTTCATCGGAACTATCTATGATGCTTTCTTCGTCGTCTTCCAAACGCTCAACAATCTGGTAGTCAGAAAGACGCTTACTTGCCATTTTAGGCGTTCTTACCTAAAACAAATAAACATAAAACAAAGATAAGTAAAAAACGAACCATTTAGTTTATGTACTGCACATTATAAAATAAAAATACACATACTCACTCGTCCAAAAAAGTTGCACGAATACTCGCGTGGGGCAATATATACCCCAGACACGATCTCCTGGCACAACCACATGACATGGAGCGGCGCTCGCGAGTGATTCACGGCAGGGGAAGGTATTTAGGCAGCTACTAAGAAAGGCACGCAGGTAGCTTTAAAAATGGCGGAGATACGACGCTTCAAATACGCCGTGGGGTTAGATATACCCCACGCGAGTAATTAAGGGTTATAATGTCACGTAAACTGTCAAATACGGGCAATTAGAATACGTTTTTAAAATGGCAGTTTTATACATTATTCGACGAATAAGTTTTATCCAAGGATTGAAAAATCAGCCCTAAAACAGATATTTATGTATTAAAATTAATAAAATAAGCTGAAGACTATGTTTGGATGAACATGTTAATCTCATGATGCCATGAAAGGAGCATAGAGCTAGAGCAAGAAAACACATATTCAGTGTTGTTCAGTATTAGAACATTGCATAGAATCTTTTCGAACGCACTAACAAATTTTTTCTTACTCTTTTTTATAATATTCCTTGAAGTATGAGGATGCATGGTGAGAAAAAGTAAACATGTACCAAGGGCGGACCACCAATGAAGTCATGAATCATTAAATTCAACAATTATTAAAATATGTTTCGACATGAAATACAAGCAGTGTAACTAATGTTTAATTTTCCTTTTAAAGTATAACATCTATACTAATATTATAAAGCTGAAGAGTTTGTTTGTTTGAATGCACTAATCTCAGGAACGACTGGTCAGATTTGAAAGATTATTTCGGTGTTTGATAGCCCATTCATTGAGGAAGGCTATAGGCTATATATCATCACGCTCAGACCAACTGGAGTGGAACCACACGGGTAAAACCGCGAAGCACAGCTAGTATATAGATATACATACTCTTTTCTCTCCAATAATTCAGGATCCAAACTTCTATCAGGCGCGGTAACCAAAGTCTTAACAGAATGTGTTTGAGTTAGAGTTTTGACAATTTGCTGCTCAATTAGTTTCAATGTTACTGTGTCCGTATAGTCATTGATAGTTGTGATTTCATCTTTATTTGTCTCTTTTATTTGTGGTGTCGCTGAAATTAGAATTTTGATAAAAAATTTAACCCTGATGAAGTTTATAATATTAATATGATGTTTATAATTGTGTACATATATAAAAATTCAGTTGTTTTCTTTATTTTTTTCTACAATACTAAAAATATTCGATAGTTTTAGGAAAAAACTATTGAACTTATAAAAGTGAAATATGACTACTGCTTGTTCATGTATAATAATGTTTATTGTAAATACAAACACGCATCTGCGTTTTTTTAATTAGAATAATAAAGATAATAATCACCTGCTAATGTTTTGGCCTGTAATAATCGTAGTTTTGATGTAATTAAAGAAATATCTCTTAATTTCTTTGCAATAACATTTTCGAAACTTTCATCAACTTTTGCACAAAATATATTTGAAGAATGTAGTTTCAATTCATTTTCAAACTGTTTACTTATATCACGTAAAGCTTTAAAACCAGACATGGTAATATTTTGTCTTACTTTTCAATGTTTATTTTGAAATCAACAGCGATTTGATACTTCTTTGATTTTTGACGGTTGCAGAATGCAGTTCAACTTAAATTAGGTACAGATAATAAATATTGTGCATGACACAGATAATAAAATATAAATTGTTAAAGTGAAATGACAACTAGAGGCAAGAGTTGCCAATATAAAATACGATCAAGCTCAACAATTCCTCGTATCCAGACCTCATAACTTAAATGAAAAATTATAGATGTCGATGTAACAAAAAAAAAAACAAGAATCAAAATACAGCTGTTTACAATTTCATACATAATTGCGCAAAATTAAATATTATTCCCGTTCAGTGAGAGTCACAGTGCATAATTCGTATAAAACAGTGCTTATACTTTGTGTCCTAATATCTACAGCTATACAAAACCATGCCTGAAGTGGAGGAAAGCACATATTATTATTTATACAGTTTTCCGACAGAAGTACTATTACGAATATTCAGCTATTTAACACCAAAAGAGCTATCTACATGCAGACAAGTGTGCTTACGCTGGAAACAAATAATTGACAATCTATCACGACTCGATAAACTGTGGCGAAAATACTGTGAAAATGATTTTCCATCAATTTACAAAATCGCAAGATACAAGTCGAAACCGGGATTACAGTGGTACAATATCTACAGATCCCTAACATTGTGGTCAAGATTGCAGTACGCTAGAGAAATGATAGACGAGTTCGCCTCTGCGTCATCCGTGAGAGAAGAAATTCAGGATTTCCAAGTGCTTTCTGACGGTATAATCGGCGTTCACACTAGATGCGGCATTTTCTACTATGACATAGAGACACTGGAGCGCGCGAAACGCGGGCCAATATCAGGAAGCTATCTAAGGTACACGGAGAATACCGATTCCTTAATCTTCATGACCTCAGACTTTCATCTCTTTATAGTTCGTAAGTTACTCACCAATCCACGGCACGAAGCCGACGTCACATTCGATAGTGTTAAAATGTTCTTGCTACATGACAGAAATGTGTATTTCATAACGCTGAATGACGAAATCCATGTATGTAATTTGAACGACGGCAATTTGAAAAGTGTGCACTTGAATACATTCACGAATGGTGTTATGTCGTTGGGCTTTAGCGATCATTTAAATGTGTTGACTTACGAGCGTGATATTTACTCTGTAGTCGGCAAAGAGCTAATTTTTAGATGTAACGTTGAATCTGTATCTAATCTTATGAATGAATTTAGAAAATACAATTTATTGGAACAGTTAGATTGGCGGGTTTACATCCAATGGATGTTTTTCATGAATCATACGTTACCGCAAGGGCCGTTACGCGAAACTTTAGTTGTTCGTACATATGATGAAGTTGTTTTTGTTGGTACAACCTTTGGTGTGCTAAGAATCTATTATAAACCATATGTTAATGAGGAATTCGATCTTTTTAATTCAGAACCGGTCAAACAGTACAATTTTATGGAGAGATCAGACTGTCCAGTGTTAACAATGAGCCCTATAATTCAGATTGATGTCGTAGAAATAGAGGACGGTCACATAGTATTAGTTGCCATGCCGAAAAAGATTGCCGTACTAAATTATAGTCATATTTTTAAACGATCAGCCACAGCGGCAATGTTGCCATATAATGATGTACAAGACGTTAAAATATTGAAGATACAATAATACTAACATGACAATGATCTATTAATTTTAAACTGGCTACTCACATACCTGCATCAGGGGCAATTTTGAAATTGGACCCTAATTGGCTCCCTAATTGTGATGTGTATAGGCAAGCAGGGGCAATTTAGAGAACAACTGAATTTGCTCCGATTGCTGACCAACTGAAATTGTTCTTATATTGCCCCTGCGGCAGTGTACATAAGTAGCCGGCCTTAGTTTGAGAAACTCAATTATTGCATATCAGATTTTTTATATATTATTTATGTGTGTTATGGATTTGCTGTTAAATTTTAAATAGTTATTGATTTTGAATTATAAATCTGCCATTAAATAAAAATTGTATTTGGTCAATAAGGTTTTTGACTGGTTAAGTATTTTGACTGTAACATATACATATATTTCAGTTCATTCAGTTGTATATATACTTTATTTTTATTGGACTATTTTGACCGGTAAAAGTTTAAAAATTAATTGAATAAATGTTACAAAATATATACATAGAGAAAAGAGATGTAGTTTTAATGTAGGTTATTTTGTAATTGGTTTAAATATTGTTAAGGCTCTTCAATTCAAATAAAACATACATATTAGAGATTTTTATTGACATATTTATGAGTTAGAAGAGTCACTTAAAATGTAACTCAATGTAAAACTTTTAAACAAATATGTACCTATAGACAGGTTTTTTTTATAAATCTGAAGTAAGATGAAATAGTGATAAATGTGAAACTCAGTATTAGAATTAAATATTCATAATATAGTCAGAAAAAACAGAAATAACGCTTAAACTCATGAAATTATTGTATTGTCACCGATCCTTGATAAGTGAACAAGATTTGAATTATATCTTTTTAAATTGGGAAAAATCTAGTATAAGGGTGCTTTTTTACCTTTAATGTGTGCGGATCTGTAGCGAGGAATATGTTTGTAAATAACCAATAGTATCGCTTCAAAATCTAAACACTTAAAACTAAATTATATTAAACAACTAGCTTTCCGCCCGCGGCTTCGCCCGCTTTGTCTAAAACATAATAAATTATATACTAAAACCTTCCTCTTGAATCACTCTATCTATTAAAAAAAACTGCATCAAAATCCGTTGCGTAGTTTTAAAGATTTAAGCATACATAGGGACATAGGGACAGAGAAAGCGACTTTGTTTTATACTATGTAGTGATATGATTGGTCTACACATCCTCGCACATTATTGGTGGAAAGGCACCGTTAAGGAGATGGTAACATACAAACATACAGTTGAAGCTAATAAAAGCGTGTTATAGAAGTTTTACAAATAAGTAGGGGTGAGCAGTATTTACTTAGGAGTTAGGTACTATTTTATTTTAATGGTTTGGTTAAAAGTTGTAAAATTTATTGATTTGAAATTTATTGTTTATACATATGTACTTTTCGATTTATCAAATTTTAGAAAGAATTTATCAAATCAGAGCAGTAGTTCTCGAGATTAGCGCATTCAAACAAACTCTTATTTATTTTATTTATTTAAAAGCATAGATTTCTAGAAAATTCTAAGATTTATTCAGTCTGTTAGCATTATAACTAATGTAATTAAACGCATTGGAAAGTTTTCTCTTTAATTCATAAAGTTATTAGTATAGGAAATAGTGTGTACCTATAAGTCACATAGTACCTTGTAGGCACAGCCGTTTGAAAAAACAGCATTTAACTTAATTTATATGCTTTTCGCATAAAAAAAATATATTATTTAGAGTATTGTAAATTTGTTTTTTTATGGCAAATGGCATTGGCGAATAATACATATATCAGAAGCTGTTTGTTTTCCCGTGCTTTTGAATGTGATTATTTTGCGAAGCGCCATTTTTTTCTGAGCGTTTTGCGTCTTCGCCTCTTTTTAAATAAGACAAAAACGGACAAGCAAAACTGCACTATATATTCAATATATTGGCAATAGACTATATTATATTCTGAGTGTCCTGTGTCATTAAATGTTTAATTTTGCGCAAATTGTACCTAATGTTAAAAATCAACGGTATAAGGAAAAAATGTTTAAATTCTCATATCTTTTAATAATAGCATTGCATAATAGTGCGCTTAACTTGTACCTTTTAATATGAGACAATCATTATTATGTGCAATAGCCAATAACACCTTCATATCTTATAAGCGAAGACTATTAGCCAATAGTTGGCTCATTTCTCACAGATTTTAAGACCTAGTTAATTATAACAATAATATGTTTAATTTCACAATTGAAGGTTTTGTTAGCTAGAATATGTATTGTCATATTAGGTGGTATCTGAATATGTAAAATGATTTTATTTTGTTGCGAAATTCAACTTAAATATATAATCATATTATGTTCTAATGGTGCATTTACACATTCGTGCGAATTGCGAAGCGAATAACGAACACGCATATGTAATCCTTGCACTCGATTTGCGTATTCGTAGTTTTCGAACATATCAAAGGGTATGCGAATGTTTTACACCGTGGTTCGTATACACTTGTTTCCTGCAATGACGAGGCGAATAGTAAATACAAATGTGTAAATGAACCATTTTATTTATATAATAATATACTAAAGTGTCCTCCCGTACCGCTCGCGCTCGGCTACAGCCTACAGCCGTGTTCTGTGTGTTCATACTTCATACCATTAACCATGTGTTCATTCTCGCAGCACAATGCGGGCGTGTCGAGTGTGCTCCATCGCTATACATGCGTTGGAGCGCGGGAGAGGCTTTAGAAAAATACTTTTTTTATTGTAATATTTATGACAGTGTAACCATGATAATTATCTTCATCCTTAATTATATATAAGTGACGTGATGTATATTCAACATTGAATAAAATATTATAGTTATGTTGACTTGATTAACATGCAAAAATCTTAGTTTATACGTTATTCTTCGATATTAGTTTTTTGTAGAAATAATAATTCATCTAATATGACAACATTGTAGTTATGTAATTTTCAATCTCCTAATAATCGTAAAATCAACTGCTTAGTTTTTTTTCCTATATTTATATTTCTTGTAATTTTATAGCAAATAAATAAATTGTTAAATAATAAGTGTTTTATTTACAACTCATCCTTGGATCCTGGCACTTTTTATTTACTTTTTCTTTATATTTTTTTAGCTGTACCGCGCGGTTTCAACTGCGGACGAACCCGCCTGCAATATAATAACTATTTCTAAGCTCATGTGTTATTCTGATTTAGGCTATAATCCTTGTAAACTTTCATCCAAATCAGTCAAGTAGTTTACGAGAAAGAGTAACAAACATCCATACATACAAACTTTAGCGTAGATATAATATATTGGTCTTACTGTTCTGTGTTAGTATCCTACTAATATTAACACAATAGAATTCACTAATGTTTCCTTGATTTAATATCTCAACTACTTACGGTGCATTAACATCAAACGAGGGAAAGCTCATTCTAACCCCACTATGTCGAATTCTTTTAGTGTAAACAGGCGTCGAGCATTCTTTCGTTGTTCTTAGTGAGTTCGAAAAGATTCTATGCAATGTTCTAATACTGAACAACACCGAATACGAGTTTTCGTTTACACTAAAAGATCACGAATGAATGCTCTTGATCTAGCTCTATGTTCGTTTGATGTAAATGCACCGTTAAGCTAGCTTCACCCCATGCAATTTGTACGTGCGTTTGTATTTTACTTTCTATTGACCTTCATGGCAATACCTTCACCTCATAGAGTAAGGCACCGATATTGGTATCTTTGAATTTTGCTAAAGAAGTTTCACTATTGACACGTGTGCTCGGCACACACGCCCTTTTTTTATATAAGTATGAAGTAAAGGTTTAAAATAGAAATAAAACAGTAGGTAATATCAATTTATTTAATCCTGAAACAAAGAATAAAACTGTTTCATATTTATTGAACTATCCGATATCCCCAAAATTGAATTAGGGTCAAAATCAAAATCGCTATCATCAGAATATTTAAAACATTGCTTCTTTCCACAGTTGTATGGATCCTCTTTCGTTTCATATTCATATACTTCCAATGAATGATTAGATGGTATAAAAACTGCATTTTGCGTCTTCTTCGATAGGTTTTTATATTTATGGTCAGACAATTTCTTATCAGCTTTCGGTTTTTCGTGTGTCGATGTTCGTTTCCTAAATTTCTTAATAGGAAATATACCCTGACTGAAAATGCATTCTTTATCCATATATTTTCTGTTATCCGTGTCAAATTGTATTGTTTTCTTTTCTTGGCATTTACGTTTATATTTTGCCATGTTACGTAATGCTTGATATAGATTTTGCGGTTCCTCATATTTGTAGAAATCAATTTTTAATTCCTCTTTTATTGTGTTGAGTAAAACTTTCTTTTTAGCCGCTTTTGATAGTGGTTTCCTCCTCATTATAGCGTTGCTTGGTTTTGGAGTGATCACTTGTTTAGGATAGATCAACGATTTTGCCTTAACACTTTTTGGTTTTGGTGTCTTTTTCACTTTAACTGCATCTGGCATATACTCTGATAGAGAAACAAACGGTTTGTCTTCCTTAATATCAAAATTGAGTTCATGGTTATGATCGTGTTCTTTTTCTTTAGTTGCACAGTCGTTTTTAAAATTTAATTTCTTAGCAACAGTTTCGTCAATTTCTAGTATTTCATCAGAATCATTATTAATTACAGCTGGGTCTGTTTTTACATTATAAACGTCGAAAGTAGTTTCCAATAGATCAACGAAGAAATTGTATATGTTCTTGTCATCCTTTGGAGGCACATCTGCGACTAAAGTCAACGGATCTTCTTGAATTCTTACAGGCTTATCTAAAACTCGACCTTCTAAAATTTCTTTAGCTATACCTTCAGCTACACCGCTGTAAATATTGTTTTCTAATAGATCTCTAATTGGATTCTTTGATTCGTTCAAAGTGAAACTTTTACTCAACCCTGAGAAGTTAGACGGAGTGTGAATTATGTCCTTCTTTGATTGAAGTATGACAAATTTATCGTTTATAGGGGACATGTAGCCTTTGCTGTTCAAAGTTTTGGATTTGTACTTCTGCTTTTTATTTTTAACTTGAGTGTCGGCGACAAATTCTTCGTCTACGAATGTTACATCATCATCTTGCTTTATATTTTTATTTCTAATCGTTTTTCGTTTGGTTCCATATTTTTTGGAATTATTATGGTCAGGGTATTGAGTGCCAGTTGTCGATTTCGATAGAATATTCAGGACAGATGTTAAAAACCTCTTTTGTCCAGGTCGTGGTCGGGGAGGAGGTTTACGATTAACTTCAGCATCATTACTTTCTGAAATTAATTATTATACATGAAACCTCAAGTAATAAGAAATTTACCTGATCGCTTGAATTATTAGTATATATTTTTAACCAATTATTTTAATACTAGAAGCTTGCCCCGGCTTTACCCGAGATAAGAAAAAGAGCCTAGTATGTAACTGGATAAAGATCTAGCTTTCCACTGGTAAAAGTTTTGAGTTAGACTTTAAAATCGATACAGATTATAGCAGTTTTTCAGTTTCGTTACATAATAGTTAAACATAGATCTTTTTTTCTATATCATATTACTACGTATCTTACCAATAACATTAAAAAGCATATTATTATCTTTATTCTCTACATAAACGCCTCGTTTCTTCACATTTGAAGGTTGGAATTCCATATCGCTTCTGCTATATTTATTGCGTTTTTCGATTCTAGGCGTGGCACCATTTAATGATTTTGACTTAACCACGACCGTTTTTGGTTCCATGGTTTTATTTTCATTTGGTTGTAAGCATGTTTTTTTGGATTTTTTTTTCAATTTTTTACAAAATATATGACATAATTGATTTGTCACTTTTGAAGGTGTAGTTAGGTTTTTAAAGTTCATAACTGAGAAATAAGGTACATATATCCATAAAATAGGTTGAGATTAAAAAAGGTTCTAATTAAAGTAAAACCAAAAATAAAAGATTCATTCAAAATCTATGCCCCTTTTCATCTCGATGGCTATGACAAAATCAAACTTTTAACTTCATTACAAAATAGGAATGAGTAATTAATAATCCATTTGGTAAAATAAATTTCAGTGCATTAATTTTTGGTAATGGAAGTGCTAAATTTAAAGCGAAAGGAACGCAAAAACATTACAAAAATAACAGATCAGGGAGACATTATAAAAGTGATTGAAAAAGTTGATGTGAAACAAAGAATAACAACTACTTTACTCCAAGCGGACAGAGGTGATACTAAATCGAAACCTATTGTAAAGTCTATAGGAAAAGAAAATGTTAGCAATGATGTTAAAAGAAATAAAACAGTTAGCAACGCCATATTTCAATCAAATAAGGGTAGCTTACAACTAAAGAAACTTAAAACTAGAGAGAATTTTACAATAGATGATATAAAAACAGTTAATGGTACAACAGAAGATAATGCCATATTAATGGATGCAGATATCAAACCATTTTTAAAAGACAAAAACGAATTGAGAATTGAGAAAAATGATTCGATCAAAATTGATGTGAAAAATATTGATGGAAAGAAACGGATTGATATTGAAACGAAGAAAGTGTTGAATGCTGATGAAAGAAAGAAAATTAGAGAGAAGTATACGATAAGGTCTAAAGCGAATCGAGTGGTTTCATTGGAAATGCCGAATCTTTTACAAAATGGTAAGTATACCTGCTTTAAAATACCTTTTTTTTTGTAAGTGGGGAAATCTTGCATAGATACCCACGGCCTCCGGGGAAGAGGCCGTGGGTTATGTCTTATTCCTACCGACCAAAACCCCACTGAGTTCCGTCAAGCCGCATCAACGGCAGGGCCACGGGTATAGGTAGAATTCGTCCGTGACTGCTTTAAAATACCTACACAAATTATGTGCTTATTTAAAGGTAATTTCTGTATTTTAAATGCAACATTTTTATTTAAATACATTATTTCAGAGGAAAGCTCCAAAAAGATCTGCGACGAGGAGGAACATCGAAAATTAGCAGACAGCAAATCGGAGGGCACAAAAACGGTAAAAGATTCAGATAACAAGAAATCAAAAAGGAGACCCGTGATCACGACTATAAGATCTAAAAACGACGCTAAAGTATACAAAACAGTAACATTTACAGATTTTAAAGCTGAGCAACGAGATGCCAAGGCTCTACAAATAAAGATACCCACTGAAAATCTCGATAAAAGAAAGGATAAAGTGCAACCAGTTGCAAATGATGTACAAAAAGAAGTAGATAAAACGACAGAATCGTCACATAATTCAAGCAGTAAGTCGCGAAAGAAACGCATTGCACATAAAACAAAGAGAGCAAATATACCCTCACCAGATCCATTTAGAAACGGAGAATCTCCGCCTACAGAAGTGGCTAAATGGGCACCAAATTGTTTGAATAAACACACAAAACCGTATTACGAAGCGTGGGTTGACACGACTTTGGCAGCCATCACGAAGTTTTCTGAAAAGGACAAAATGTTTCTGGAGAAACAGAATCTAATTGAAAGTTTTAGACGCATGCTGGAACGGCCGGACAGTCCAGATCTAGTTTATAATCACATGGATGAAAAATATCTTGGTAAAATTAAAATTAGGCAGAAGTGAAACGTTTAATTATTACATTTGATATGAACAGAGCTTTATGAAATAAATTATCAACATGAACAAAATATGAAAAAAAAAAAACATATCAGTGAATCATTGGCTAAATAGTAAATACATACATATATTATATACTGTGAGATTTATAAAGAATTAAAAATATTATTAAACATAAAATGCGATTCATTGTAGTTAGTTATGTAGTTAGTTCATCCTTTTGTTAATTTTTTTAATGAAAGAGTTGAAATTCTTTTTCTGATGTAACTAGATTGTAGTTGATCAAAATTGAATTTTTAAAAAAAGATCAGTAAATTTGGTACAGATCTAGATACGACTGAGGTACATTTTTTTACTATATGTTTTTACGTAGGTTCACTCACCTTACAGGAATCACTCCTGTTGATTCGTCCTAAAAAAATATCATACTTTTTAACTTGGCTTTACACCCGCGCCGGCAAGCGCACGAATCAAAACTTATTAGTTACTAGCTTTCCGCCCGCGGCTTCGCCCGCGTTTTCATAGAAAAACCCGTTCCCGTAGGATTTCCGGGATAAAACCTATCCTATGTCCTTTCTCGGGTATCAAAATATCTCTATACCAAATTTCATGCAAATTGGTTCAGTAGTTAAGGCGTGATTGAGTAACAGACAGACAGACAGAGTTACTTTCGCATTTATAATATTAGTATGGATATAGCCTTCCTCGATAAATGGGCTATCTAACACCGAAAGAATTTTTCAAATTGGACCAGTAGTTCCCGAGATTAGCGCGTTCAAACAAACAAACAAACTGATACACAAAAAGCTATAAGAAGCTGAATCAACACAACGACGACAACAACAAAAGAGGGCGTTAATTTTTGATAGACATAAATTTGAACCTCAATGTAATAATAGTTAGGTTTATGTGTGACGATTTAATAGTTAGGTTTGTGTTTAGGTTAGGTTAGGTTAGGTTAGGTTAGGTAAGGTTAGGTTAGGTAAGGTTAGGTTAGGTTAGGTTAGGTTAGGATAGGTTAGGTTAGGTTAGGTTAGCTTTTTAAAACTAAATTATTTCTGGCCACGAAATTTATAATCGTAATATAAGTACTATCATGCGTGTAAAGTCACGGGCAGAAGATAGTTCATATTAAGTAAATTGGTAAAGATTTTTAGTAAAGGAAACATTTTATTTCAAAATAGCTTAAGTACCTACTCTGTAACTGCTTTAATTATTGCATTTTTTAAATTTATTACAAAGAATGACTAAAGGAATTTAAATTATACTGGCTGCGACCCGCGGTTTCACCCGCGTATTTGTGTTTTTCCAATTTATCCTTTGGTAATATGTATCAGAATGAAAAATAGCTTAAGACCTTTGTCATAATGTCACTCCTTATAACATCATCTATCTGTCAGTGAAAGTTCTTTCAAAATTGTTCTAGCTGTTCCAGAGATTAGCCGGAACAAACAAAAATTGTAAAAATTACTGTTTTGATATACGTAGCAAGTACCGTGTATTCATATGCATTTAGCAAGAAGCGGTTATTTACAGTTTTATTATTGGTATAGATTATTATCCATCTCCCCTTGAATTATGAAATCTTTAAAAACTCAGAAAAAAAGACCACCCAGGCGAGCGGTTACTTTTGCCCAACAGAAATATAATAAGGATTTAATAAAATAAAACACACTTCTTTATTTTGTATCTTTATTTCACTGAAACATTCACATTTATAACACTACTTACACTACACATAATATCAGTTAAGTATCAGAAAAAACAACAATATTATGTTTCGACGTAAAAATAAAAAAATCTTACATAAATTATACTTAAAATTTTTCAAGGTAGAAATACTTAATGAAACGTATGTCGTGAATACAGGCAAAAATAAAAAATACTACAACATTGTCTGACATTCATCTTAATACAATCAGACATTATTATCAATGTATTTTTACAGCAATGAAATGTGAGGAAATAATCAAGACCATGTATATGTACTTATTTAAGGTCTATTCAGATTATTGCGGTATTATATACCGCCGTGGGTACGTGGTACGTAGTATATTATAAAGACTAATCGCGTACCGATCGGTATACTCGGATTACATACCGACCACGGCGGTATCCGATATACCGCTCTAATCTGAATAGGCCTCTATGCTACGGCCACACTACCGTGATATGCCAATAATTAATAATTATTGCCACAACTTAAACAACACCTAGGTGTAACCACGACTTGTGGCCATAATTCTACAATGCCAATCAATATGACAAAAGGCGGTAGACAATAGCTACACACACACTACACACTACCAGTACCGTTTGTCCAGTGTGCAATATGAGCTCGCCGGCGACGTAAGTATAGACCGACATGGAGTGGTCAAATGAAAAAGCGCTCGAGTTTTTGGAATTATTCCAATCCGAACCGTCTCTTTGGGATACCCGACAGAATAACTATAAAAATCGCAGTGTACATAATGATGCGTGGCGTCGGATCAAACAAAATTTATCATTTCCAAGTACAATAGATAATATGAAAAAGAAAAAAGAATCCTTGATGAATTATTACAGAAACCATCTAAATAAAATATAAAAAATCATTCAGATTTTTTTTGAAATTTTAAAGATTCATGTAAAAATAATTGGCACTCATAAAACACAACACCGCTGCAGCTTCAACCTCCATCTTGAAAAAAGTGATATTTTTTTTGCTGCGGTAAATGCCTATAATTAACGATATATCTAGGTAAACACTAGTGTAACCACACCAGTTCATGCAGTAATTTAGACGGTAATTTAATGCCATAATTATTGCGATAACCATAATTTTTAAGTAAATCAAACAAATGCATTGATATTGTAATTCTAACAGAGGCTAATGTATCAGAAAATAATAGTGTATTATATGAAATAAGCGGTTACCAAATGTACAAAGCTCTTCGTAACTATAGAAAAGGCGGTGGTATAATATTATATGTCAATAATGCTGGGGCCACACTAACGGGAAATGCCATTAATTAACGCGATAATGGACGTTAACTTTAGGTGTAGCCAGTATTATTTAACAACGGCATTAACATTGCCGTTTGGCGAGGCGATAGCTTTATCGCGAGAATTAACGCAATGAAGCGGTCACACTACGTCCATCTTGCTAGAATTTTAGTAAAATTAACGCCGTTTTTATCGCCAACAATCGGCATTCACGTTGACCGTTCAAGTGTAGCCACCCACTTAACGCCTTAAAAATTATCGGAATAATTATCGCGATAAAGGGCATTAGACGTTATACGTTAGTGTGGCCCCAGCATAACAATCTTAAATGTAATATTATAAACGCAAAAACAAAATACTTAGAAAACAGCCCGATAGGCGGTAAGGTAGTGTGGCCGTAGCATTAATGTATATACATGTGTATAAATTGTACAAATTGTACGACAAATATTGACATTAAAAATCCAAAGTTATTGGAAAAAATGCAAACATGCCATTAGACACGGAAATGCAAGTATAAAATTTATTTTGAAAATGTTATTATTATGTACTTGTATTTCTATAACGGTGCACTTACATCAAACGAGCGAATGCTAATTCTAACCCCACTATGTCAAATTCTTTTAGTATGTACAGGCGTAGAGCATTATTTCGTTGATCTTAGTGCGTTCGAAAAGATTCTATGCAATGTTCTAATACTGAACAACACTGAATACGAGTTTTGTTTACACTATACGATCACGAAATAATGCTCTTGCTCTAGCTCTATGTTCGTTTGATGAAAATGCACCGTTACATACAATGTTACAGTACTTGTAAGATACAGAATTTTTATTTGAAACATAGCTTAAAAAACCGTCCTAGTTATTATTTCAAATCGGCAACAATCCGGCAAATATAAAGGGAAATTTATTAAAAAAACAACATTTGAAACCATATTTCACTGTTTGGACTGGGGCCAAACGTCCACCTATGTACGTATAAAAAAAATATCATTTGGCGGGAATGTGACATTTTTTTAAATTAATATCGTCACTTCATAAAATCTGCAACGTTAATTAAATTTTAAAACATGAATTAGATTAAACAAAGGAGGATTGTTTATTTGGTAAAAAAAAATCGTGTTGCGTATATATTGAGATATTCAAGTAGTTTATGTTGAGTGAAAATTTCAGAAGCACAAGGAGTGCTTGCAAAAGTTGAAAATTATGTACTTTTCCGATTTATTCGATCACTCAGCAGGATTCGAGCCCGCATCTTCCGCCAATACGCCTCGACCAACTCGGCCACACGTAATATTCTATTCTTTATAGGCCATCCACACATTTACCGAACAACGAACTCATAGGGACGGCGCTATACAAAGAAGCGAGAAGGAAATAAGTACGTCTCTTTTCTTCGTATAGTGCTGTCCCTATGTGTTCGTTGTTTGCCACGTTGTTCGGCAGACGTGTGGATGGCCTATTAAAAATTTATATTTACAAAGCATTTGAATGGCATAAAACCAAAATATCATCGGTGTATTATAACGCAAAAAGCTTCTGGAAAAAGTTTACTCACATCAATACATGTCTGATTAGAAACACGTATTTTTGAAAAAGAGGCAAAATATTGATATTTTATTGTAGTGTGAAAAATTTATTGAAAAAGGGAAATATACTATTGAAATAGCATTAAAGTGTGAAAAATATTATTCACTCAATGCCTTAAGAAATTGGAAAGTCCTCAACATCACAGAACCTAACTTTTTTGAAGTCGGTTAAACTATGAAAGTGAATTAATATTTCTACTAGTTTAACGTTAAAATGTGTAATTCACACACATTTAACATAATTTTTAGTGATATGGAAAGAGTTTTTACGCGGAAACTATGATATTATGGGTAAAAGGTGTAAGAGTAGTAGTAGTGATTTGGTATAAAACCATTCAGCCGCACATTTGGCAATATCCTTGGTTTACCAGTTCCAATTTAAGTAGATCTGAAATTGTAATTGCTCTCAGACTTCGTTCTGGACATATCCCACTAAATATGTTCACATATCTGATGGGTAAATCGTCATCCCCCAATTGCAGTGTGTGTAACATAGTGGAGGATGTTTACCATATTATGGTGGAGTGTGTCCGGAACGAGGCTGAGAGATCTGCTGCTGAGTTGAACCTTAGATTGTTGGGCAATGTTAATGTTTTTTTGGCGCTTCCTTCTTGTTTTTTGTAGTTGTTTTTTGTAATGCCAATGAGGGTGGCATGATCATGTTTGATCAAACCCTCGTTAATAAAATAAAGATAAAAAAAAAAAAGATTAGTCCGAGAGTGGCACGTCGAAATGTTGCTAATTAGCCACTTTTTACTTAAATTTGACGTCTTATCGTGTGCCGTTTTTAAAGATCGAATGTTGTGTCAAAGAGCAACTATGGAGTTTCCATTATAGTCACCTGTGATATATAGTCGCTCGTTGTATTGTGTTAAAAACATCCAGATAATAATTATCTGGACCCAGCGAGCTATACAAAAGAAAGAATGCATTGTTCAGCCGAAAGAGTACATTGATATTATAGCATATCATGACTCCATATATAAATTGGGAGATATTCCTGTCGTAGACTGGAAAACTCAACGCCTTGAGAATTTGAAATCTACTATGCATTTCCAAATATGTAAGTGCAAGAGAAATATCGTGACTCGTTCAGTCGCCGCAAAAATTACAGTAAGAGGGGAAATTTCTTATCGCAACGATTTGGTCCAAAATCTCTCAGTCTTCAAGAGAGGAAGAAAAATTACCGATGTAAATCCAAGTGTTATTGCATCTGGATATTCTGTGAAACCAGAGAAGTTGCAGGATGTCAAAAATCTTTTATTGAGCATTTTTGAGAACAGTGGGAAAATATTCGTGACCTCGAGGTCGAGGTCATATTACAAAAATATTTTTTACCCCACACAAAATGCAGAAGATGACGAGCAAGTAAATAATTTACCAGAGTATATGATGGAGGTTTTGGATTTTGTTATCAACCATCATAACCATCAAGAACCATCCTCGTATTTAAGGGAATATTAAAAATAATAATTATCGAAATCGGTCCGGTCGTTCTTGCGTGATGGCGTGACCAAGGGAAATAACGATTCATTTTTATACATATATTATATAGAGATTTCACTCGCTTTTCAACATTTTATAGGTACTTAATAAATTTTGTATCTTTTAAGTTAAATGTGTTATTTAAATGTCCAATTATAACAACGCAAGGAACTATCTACCTATACCTTTCCACTACCCTGGATACGTCCCAAAACTGAGTTCTATCAAATCCCTGCAAGTTCATCCTATTCCTACTAATATTCGCGTCCGCGTTAGAATGTAGAAGCCTTTCTGGCTAACATTGAGAAACACCACACAAAAAAAAAAAAATCATACTTATATTATAAATGCGAAAGTTTGTGAGGATGGATGTGTATGTGTATATTTGTTACTCTTTCACGCAAATACTACTGAACCGATTACTATGAAATTTAGCACACATATAGAGGGTAACTTGGATTAACACATACGATAAGTTTTATCCTGGAAATCCCACGGGAACGAGAACTATGCGGGTTTTTCTTTGAAAATGCGGGCGGAAGCCTCTTTATAATATTAGTATAGATTTCTTTGCATTGGTCAAAGTTTAGAGTCATTTTGTACCGTTTTTATGATATCTAGTTTATAATAAAACAATCAATAACAAAAAGAGCAAATAAGTCTTAAAACTAAAAAATCATGCTCACAATTATGCAGCAAGTACTAAGGGCCGATTTTTCAACGCTTGGATAAAACTTATCCGTACAATAAAGTATTACACGATAATATTAAAATGTCACGTAAACTGTCAAATAGGGGCAATTAGAATACGTTTATAAAATGGTAGTTTTATACATTATTCGTTGAATAAGTTTTAACCAGGGATTGAAAAATCAGCCCTAAAAATTATAAACAGCCCATTTCACAACTTCTAGATATGTCCTGTTTAGCTATCTGTCAATTAAAATGACTAATAAATGAAAATTTTAGTCAAAAAGTATTAGATAGGCAATCAGGATCCTTATCAATATAAAGAGTGCAACTGACAGTCAGAAAAAACACTAGAAGAAACAAAATTACTTATGTACTAAGAACTTATAACCTTACGGTCTTACTAATAAAATGTTACCCATTCGCTTTGCAATGAATTAGTTATTGCAATAACCTGTCTTGTTTTTATGATTGACGTTGCATGTGAGCAAGAGCAGGACACAGCTATGGAAGAAAATGTTAGAAATTTACCCATTGTTTAACTTTTTATTGGTAAGGCCGTATATGTACTTACAAGTATTATTAAACGCTTTATTCTTCTAGGATTTTCAAATCCTTAAAAAAAAATAAGACAATCTTACACTTTACAACAAAAAAAAGCTACTCCGATATAAAAAAAAGCTACAACAGACACTTAGTCAATATAAATTAAAAAAAAAAGAAAAAATTCGATCCCTCAGCGGGATTCGAACCCGCATCTTTACGCCAATCCGGAGCAACGCCTGACCATCTTTTCTTTAAAATTGATATTTATATAGCATTTGATTGCCATAAAACCAAAATAATTCAAATTTAGTCAAGTTAATAGCAAAAAAATACGCAAAAATCCCCCTTCTTCGGGTACAAACAATGTTTCGCCAAAAAGAATGTTTTTTTTTTATAATTTTTTCCTATTACAATAGATATTGTAATAGGAAAAAAATATTTTGATACACTACTAGATAGTAGTGTATCAAAATGTCCATTTTTTACTCATTTTCCTCCCTTTTCTTCAGTACATCATTACGTACGGTATAAACTAATGTTCTGACAAAAAATGCAGTGTACATATTTCTAAGGTACCTATAAACAATATTTTGACAAAAAATTAAGGCATAAACAATATTTTGACAAACAATTAAGGCATAAACAATATTTTGACAAAAAATTAGGGCTAAACAATATTTTGACAAAAAAAAGGTTTTATTTTTACAAATTTCTCATAATTATTATCCCGTTTAAACCCCCATAGCTGCCAAAAGCTCCGGGGCATTAGCTTCATATACTTCCTCCTCTGTCTTCATACAATTCTTTAGTTTCAAAACGCCATGCCCGTTGCTATCTAGATGTAGGTAGTGTATGGCTTTTTGCAGCATGGCGGGTGTCGGGTTTTGGGGGAAACCTGTAAAATTTTAAATGTTATTAATTATTTTTTGCAGTGAAACTTAGGCGCGTTGATAGTAAAATTTCAAGGTCGCGTCATAGGAATACCGTCACGTCATGGAGTAAGGCGACGATTTTGGTATCTCTGTAAGTTTCACTTCTGACACGTGTGGTCGTTATTAACCGTTTTACGTTTAAAACCGCGGGAAAACATCTAAATCCCACGGGAATGTTTTATTCTTATTAATATTATAAATGCGAGGCAAATTTCGTGTTTCCTCTTCATGCGTCAACCAGTAAATTGATTTAGATGTCATTTGGTACAGAGATATATTTGGTATAGTTTTTATCCCGGAAATTCCACGGGAACGGGAATTATGCGGGTTTTCCTTTGACGAACGTTGTTCTGCCTTACTATCATCACTTAGGGGTATAAAAAATAGATGTTGCCCGATGATATATAGAGAAGGGATAATGACTATGCGGGTTTTTCTTTGTAATCGGTTCAGTAGTATTTACGTGGAAGAGCAACAGAAGGGCAGGGGGGGGGGGGGTTGTATGGGTTTTTCTTTGACAAATATATAATATACTAGCTTCCGCCCACGACTTTGTACGTGCATCCCCGTTTTTCCCCGTTCCCGCAAGAATTTCGGGAAATGATTTCTTAGCGGATGCCTACGTCCTAACATCTACCTACATGCCAAATTTCATCCCGCATTTCTACCTACATGCAAAATGAGTGGTTTGGGCTGTGCGTTAATAGATCACTATATCAGTCACCTTTATATATATATATTACCTCGTATTTGCAGCAAGGAAGCTAAAGCCGGCAGCCCCTTCACAAACTCGGGCAATATCTTCCGTATCTCCCCCACGGGCACATCACAAACTGCCCCCGAGTCCACAAAGCACACTTGAGCTAATTGCCCGCCTGCCCCTTGACATTGCTCTATTAGTACAGCTCGGGACCAGGGTCCGTCTGGAAAAAGCAAAAAAAAAATATAGGTATGGAACTTTACAGTATAAGTCGAATCACGCGTGGTAGGGATAAGAAAAAGATGGCGCGTAACGGAAAAATGTCACGCGTAACGAAATAAAAAAAAGTCGGTTTACACTCCGGGAGTGCCGGCAGAAGTGAAAACTTGATTATTAACGTTGAGCATGTTTGATATTTTGGAATGGTATCCGTCTTACGCTTTTTCGATCAGGTCACGTGTCCTGACGCGAGTTTAACATTTTATACCCATTACAGAAAAAGTGCTCATTATAATCAACAAAATTATTTATACCAGGTAACGAACAAAATGTTACACTAAATTTTTTTACAACCCCGATAAAGAAGTTTCACTTCAAAAATATTTAAAAAAATAAAACACGTTTAAATTCATCAAACTGTTGTATTGTCACCGATCCTTGATAAGTGTACAAAGTTTGATTCAAATCCGTCCGTTTAAAGTCAAAATCGAGTGTACAGGTGTACGAGGAGTCGGTTACATACAGGTGAAGCTAATAACAGCTATAAGTGTTAAAAATTTAGTGTAACATTTGATTGATCATGATTTTAAAAGAGCAACTATGGAGTTTCTTGCCGATTCTTCTCCGTAGATTCTGCTTTCCGAATCGGTGGTAAATGTTAAAAATATGTACGTTTCAAAAGTGCTTCTAGAAGAAGTCTAATTGAATAAATAAATGTTTGAGTTTGAGTTTGAAATAATTACTTACTAGGAGATGTTCGAGCTATGCACAGTTCTTCTGGTTTCGGTAAATATGGCTCCTTGCATAAATCACTGTTGCAATAATCAGCAATCTGTAAAAATAAATTAAATTGAAAACATCCAACACACATAAATAAGTTTGAATCGTAATGTACTTTGTTAATTTTTCTTTTTATTTTTAAGCTATTGCATAGTTTATATCGCGGGCCTTGAGCGCGGGGACCGAATCCAGAAATTCCGTAACGAAAAAACCTCACGCTCCCCACTCCGACGGGCGCGGAGGTGTGGCTTGAAGGCATAGCATGCAATAGCTTTACCGCGGCAGTCCCCGAGTGACACACGTCTTTTTTATTTTTGTGTATCTGATGAAATATTTTTCTTTCTTTCTCTTACCTGTTTGTTCAGCGCAGTCAGCACGTGTACAGCATGCTGACAGTCAGCGGGACAGCCGGATATCACACCGCCCTCTATCGTACTGTGATCCAGTACTTTTAGTGTTAGATCACCTTTTGGTAACTCTACTACATCTAGCTCGGTGAACATGAGCGGTTCTAGGTCTGAAAATAAATAATATTAAGGCAATTACACGGTTCAACGACCTTAATGATTCTGTCACTACATTTGAATTTGTTTTTTTAACCGCCCTCTATAAATATACATCGTTGTTGAAGTAAAAGTGACCAAAGATTATGGAATTGTATACTGTATCGTATTGTATCGTAATGTGTTAGTTGGTTTCTACCTAATTTATGTTTTCTCTGAGAGGCAGTAACATATTACATTTATGAATAGTAAATATTGTGTACTATGTATGTTGTAAATGTAATGTAGGAAGACTCATCTTTCAACATTAACCGTTATAAGCAAAGTCTCTACTACATGACCCATTCTGGAGACCTTAAGATGACTAAGCATTAAGCAAGTAATTATAAGTTCTAGAGTGGGGAACAGTTAAGAAAACACCGATTTAGAAATTAATTTTATTCAACACGGACTCTACTACATTCTGGAGACCTGATGATGGCTAGGGTGGAGAACATCTCACCTACAGAGATATAAAAGATGGATTATTTGACGTAATTCTATAGAACGGCCTCTACCATGTCATGGTGTATCGAATGGTAATGGTGACCAGGCAAATGTATTTAGCGTTCTCTGTATATCTCTTCATACCTAGTAGGAATATATGCATGCAACCTACACACACCGAAAAAAATAGGGGAACGGACAAGAAATCACGTATTTTTCGACTTGTTATGTATTTTGTAGTTAGTTCGGGGTTAATTTTTGAAAAACTCGCATAGTTCCCGTTCCCGTGGAATTTCCGGGATAAAACCTATCCTATATTACTCGTGGATAATGTAGCTTTTGAATGGTGAACGAAATTTTAAAATCGGTCCAGTAGTTTATGAGCCTATTCATTACAATCAAACAAACAAACAAACAAAGTTTTCCTCTTTATAATATTAGTGTAGAAGAAATCATCGGTTCACCCAGTTAAAAGTGCGGAGGTAACGGAACCAACAAAAAATTCAGTTGAATTGAGAATTTTGTCCTATAATGGCGTCGGCTAAAAATGTTGCTATACGTTTATGTCAGTTTTGACTTTCCTACGATTTTATACAATAATATAAAATTAAATGATTTTATACAATACTAGCGGTCCACCCCGGCTTCGCCCGTGGTACATAATATTTACGTTTTCTCTACATAAGAACCAGCCTCGTACTTCAAGGAATATAATAAAAAAAGAATTATCGAAATCGGTTCAGCCGTTCTCGAGTTATGCGCTTACCAACACATTTTGCGATTCATTTTTATATATAAGATTAAAAAAAATTGCTGATTTTCGGCGGTATGGCGACCATTTGGAACTGTCTGAAAAGTATGGCATGGCGATTTTCGTACATGGCTACTGGACTATGATTACCTGTGCAAAAATTAGCCTGGTACAAATGGTTGATTTTTTTTTTTAAATCAACGCATTCACGTCGGTATTGTGGGCTGTAAATTACACCGGAAAAGTATGGCATGACACTACCGCCTACTTCTTTTTTATGGGCTATCGGTAAATCCTAAAATTTTTGTGTTACAAATCGTTTGCCTTCCGTAATTTATCCGACGAGTTCGACTAACGCCCACGCGACTAGTCTGCCGGTACCACTGTTCTGACCATGATTTTTCTTTTTGTCATTGCGTACTAAGACCACTGTAGAGCCGCCATCCGGTTACAAATGACCCAAAATTTTGTCAGTATCTCCCGGCTTTGGATTGTTTTGGACCCTTAAAATATACGATAGAACAGCAATTAATCTTTTTTAAAAAATATTCAAGACACAGGGAAAGTCTGGTTACTGTTTTATAGGTATGTGTTTTCTGATAATATTTTACTGTCAAAAATTATCAACACTGGATAAATGACGCCTTTCAAAAACAAAACTAATTTACAAACAGATTTTTATATCTTTACATACCTATTTTTAACTTTCATTTCATGAACTGCTCATGTAAATACCTATTACAATCTGGTTTAATTTAACAAAACATTCAATTCGGTGAATTTTAGCGTTATTTTGCAAAAAAAACCGCACGTACAGTCCCCCGTCCGAGTCGAACTGACACCGTCAAATTTCGTCGAAAATATGCAATAGAGGTGAGGTTTTATGTGGGTTTTATTATAAATTCGAGTTTTTTCTTGATAATTTAACGATAATAATGAAAATTGAAAAAACAATCAATACAAATTGTTACAAATATCATAACATATTTTTTGGTATAAATTTCATGTATAAATATGTAGCCGTTTTCCTAACAAAATGCGTTTTATGTTCAAAAAGGGGTTGATTTGTATGTATTTTTTTTATGTTTAGGCCGTTCTAAACTGAAAAGTAAACTTTTTTAATTATATCCTTGAGTATCACATATATTTTTTTCACTTTGTTAATTATATCCTTGAGTATCACATATATTTTTTTTAAGACAATCGTACCAACAGTTTCCTCAACAAAATTCAATATGTATAAGGTGTTTTCCGGTTTTGACCATAGTAATCCCCTTAAAATAAATGCACGCATAAAAATTTATGAATCTGAGCCATTTATATTGTTATTGGTTGCGCATTTACATAGATTAAGTTATATACCGTATATAGATTAAGTTTTATTGTAGACTAGCGGTCCGCTCCAGCTTCGCCTGTTCTCCATAAGAATCATCCCTCGTACTTCAAGGAATATATAAAAAATAATAAACGAAATCGGTTCAGCCGTTCTCGAGTTATGCGCTTACCAACACATTTTACGATTCATTTTTATATTATACTAGCGGTCCGCTCCGGCTTCGCCCGTGGAACATATTTATGTTTTCTCTACATAAGAACCATCCTGGTACTTCAAGGAATATAATAAAAAAAGAATTATCGAAATCGGTCCACCCGTTCTCGAGTTATGCGCTTACCAACACATTTTGCGATTCATTTTTATATTATACATATAAAGATAATATTTCGTATTCATCTGATCTAC
Source organism: Colias eurytheme (assembly GCA_907164685.1). NCBI lineage: Eukaryota > Metazoa > Arthropoda > Insecta > Lepidoptera > Pieridae > Colias > Colias eurytheme. The sequence goes on along the minus strand of CAJQZN010036929.1, from coordinate 17,018 downwards.
TGTTTGTCATCCCAAATAAAGAGAATACAATTATGACCGCAATTCGTGATCAAATGAAATTCCCGTGGGAATCGGGGGTAAATGTTAAAAATATTGACGATTCAAAAGTGCTTCTATAAGAAGTTTAATTGAATAAATAAATGTTTGAGTTTGGAATGAGATGTTTATTTGATAGATCTAAGCCGTATCTTTAGTGAACCATAATCCATACGGGTCAAGTCCACCCAAAGACACTACTACTTTTTAGTATATGGCGGAGCTTTCATCGTCAAACTATTATAGACATTGTCCTAAAATAACATTCCCTACTTTTCGCATGTGACGCTTCCTCCTCGGGAACAAATTTTTGTAATCTATACTAATATTATAAAGCTGAAGAGTTTGTTTGTTTGTTTGAACGCACTAATCTCGGGAACTACTGGTCCAATTTGAAAAATTCTTTCGGTGTTAGATAGCCCATTTATAAAGGAAGGTTATAGGCTATATTTCATCACGCTACGGGCAATAGGAGTGGAGCCACGGGGGTGAAACCGCGCGGAGCAGCTAGTTTGATATATACAGTGTGGAAATTTGTCAAACACTTTCCCTCCAGTGCCCATCGAAAATTTCCACACTGTATACAGGACAATAGATAACCACAATGGAACATCTTTAACTTTAACAACGCAAGCGAAACCACGTGGCACACTTAGTTTTATTATTATTTACTCACCAACAACATCCACACCACTGTCGGCCATTTTCTTCCAACCTGGCGTGCACAATTCAATTAATTTTTTATTAACATTTTCGTTGTTTTTCTCGACTGTTAGTATTACTTCGCTACCGCTTGGCGCGGTTTTAGCACCGTCGGGTAATGTCTGAAATATTTAATGATAATTTATTAAAATGATAATCTATATATATAAAACTCAAAGGTGGCTGATATAGTGATCTATCAACGCACAGCCCAAACCACTGGACGTATCGGGATGAAATTTGGCAAGCAGGTAGATGTTAGGACGTAGGCATCCGCTAAGAAAGGATTTTGATCAATTCTACCCCCAAGGGGATAAAATAGGGGATGAAAATTTGTATCATATTTATTTATCTTTTCCACGCAAGCGAAGCTGCGGGCAACAGCTAGTTTAATGATAATTTATTAAAATGATAATATGGTAATGTATTTTTTTTTTTGAAATAGAATATGAAAATCTTTTTCGAAAATGAATTTCCAAGAAAGGATACAGTCTATAATATATTACATAGCTTATCTATACTAATATTATAAAGCTGAAGAGTTTGTTTGTTTGTTTGAACGCGCTTATCTCGGGAACTACTGGTCCGATTTGAAAAATTCTTTCGGTGTTAGATAGCTCATTTATCGAGGAAGGCTATAGGCTATATACCATCACGCTACGACCAACAGGAGAGGAGCCACGGGGGTGAAACCGCGCGGAGCGGCTAGTTATCAAATAATTCGTTTGCTGTACTTTTAGGGCCGATTTTTCAATGCTTGGATAAAACTTATCCGTCCAATAAAGTATTACACGATAATATTAAAATGTCACGTAAACTGTCAAATACTGGCAATTAGAAAACGTTTTTAAAATGGAAGTTTTATACATTATTCGACGAATAAGTTTTAACCATGGATTGAAAAATCAGCCCTTAATAATAGGAAATTAAAGCATTACATTTAAATTACACAGAACAATATGTCAATTTGCTTAAAGTTAATATAATAATAATTTTAAACTTTAAATTTTTTTCCTCTTCCTATTGTTAGTGTAGACAAAAACACGTCTTTATATTTTATAATATTACCCTACCAAAGTATAAAAAAATGTGTGTTTGTATGTAATGTTTTATGTACTTATATATGTATGCAATGTGTCACAGTAAAAAAACGTATTTGACTGATTTTTGCAGTCAAAATTGGTTTTGACCGGCAATGCCTTTTTTCTGTAACACACATACACACACACATTTACCCTACTTTTTGTAACACATTGACCCTACTTTTAACTAAAATCTCACCAAAACGAGCTCAATCTCAGCATCCCTCAGTTTCTCCAAATATTCCCTGGCTTGAACGGTCAAAGTCAGATTTTCTGCTTTAACTTTAACCAAAGAAACGACTGTTGGCATTTGGTCGAGATCTAATTCTGGGGGGCACGGGTATAGATTCTCGAGTTGTGCTATTTCTGTGTTACCTGTAATAAATTAATTATTAATAATAGTTTTTGTGTATATTTAATTAGTTTCTTATATGTTTAATAAAATATATTCATACTATATACAATATAGTTTAATATTCATATATATAAATCTCGTGTCACAATGTTTGTCCTCAATGGACTCCTAAACCACTTAACCGATTATAATAAAATTCGCACACCATGTGCAGTTCGATCCAATTTGAGAGATAGGATAGTTTAAACATGTAGGTACCACGGGCGAAGCCGGGGCGGACCGCTAGTAAATTATAAAACATATTCATACTATATCTATACTTATATTATAAAGCTGAAGAGTTTGATTGTTTGAACGCGCTTATCTCAGGAACTACGGGTCAGATTTGAAAAATTCTTTCGATGTTAGACAGCCGATTTATCGAGCAAGGCTATATTATATAATCACGCTAAGACCAACAGGAGCGGAGCAATTCGGTTAAAACCGCGGGGCACAGCTAGTTAATTAAACTTTTAATGAAAAACTCACCATACTCAATATACTCGAGTAGATATTTATTCTGTTTCACGCTCGTACGTTTAACAAGTGCCCTATAATGGTTGCCGTCTGTGAATTTGCTAATCACAACTTGTCCTTTATTCGGCGGTTGGTTCAGAGGTTTCGCTGTGAAAGTAAAAATAATATTATATGTACTTTAATTTTTACTTTAAGTTTTAAACAATAGAAAGATGCCGAGGCTAGGCGTTAATCCGGTATGGCAAAGACGCGGATTCGAATCTTGCCTCGTGATCGAACTTTTTCGGCATTATGGCTGATTTTAATGATATTTTACTAAATTAATATTAACCCGGGCCACAGATTAGAGAATAGTTACTTCGTAACAGATACATCACTCCCATACAAAAGCTAAAATACCTACGCTATATTTACCTACAAAATGCGCCGCAACTCGGCTGCAGTAAGAAATGTACGCAACGAACACGCACCGAGAAGCGAGTTTCCCGCGCACGCCGCGTGATTGCGTCATCAAACGAGAACTTTAGGGTTGTACCGAGCGCGTAAATTAAACACAGAGTTGCTTAAACACTTAATTTTTTTATTGTTAATTATATTTGTTACATTATACAATAAAAAAAATGAAATCTTATTGATAGTAGTAATTGTTTCCTTCGGTTTCACCCGCGTGGACCCGCTATATGTGTCTCCTGGATAAAAAGTAGCCTGGTAGGTTTGTTCCTGTTTAGGCAATTGAAAAAAAGACAATTCCTTGTTATTCACTCTTGAACTCCGACACCCGTCCACATCGCAATAACCGGGCATCTTGGTAGCGAGCGCGGGAAACGTGACGCGGGTGCGCAGTCTCGCGTGTGCCAACCAACTGCCGCTTGGGTCGGTACCGACCTACTGTGCGGTAGGCACTTATAGCGCGACCTTGAGCGAGTGACGGAGGCCTGCCCGGGCGAAGCAGGCAAAAAGAAGCAAACTCAAACTCAAACATTTAATTATTCAATTAGACTTCTTCGAGAAGCACTTTTGAAACGTCAATACATATTTTTTACATTTATCACCGATTCGGAAAGCAGTATCTATGGAGAAGAATCGGCAAGAAACTCAATAGTTACTCTTTTTAATAATGTCAGTATTACAATTTAATTACAAAATATGTAACTGTATATTAAGATTATTAACATAGCAAAAAGCAATCAAACGAAAAAATATACAAATATCACGAAAAAGGACCTTCAAGCCACATCTCCGAGCCCGTCGGAGTGGGGAGCGTGAGGTTTTTTCGTTACGGAATTTCTTGATTCGGTCCCCGCGCTCAAGGCCCGCGATAGAAGCTATTCAATAGCTTAAAACTAAAGATATATTGATTATAAATACATACCATTTCTGCCAAAAAGTAGAGCATCTTGCAACGCAGCATTATATCTAACAGTAGTGCTACTATCGGCCACTCTGATGTATATACAATCTAGTGCAGTAGCGTCCACGAGTAGCACACGAGTGTTTGCGCTAACACACGCACGAGATACTTGCGGTATTGTTGTAGATACTGGAAAATAGAAATAGAAAGCGTTTTATTTGCTCCCAATTAAAAAAAATTATAAATCTTAATCTTACAGAAAAAAAAAGATAGCGATGGTGGGAAAAAGGACTCCCTGTCAGCAAAGCAGCAACCATTAATTAAAATGTATTGCTGCACTGATTTTCAGAGAAGACCATTATAAAAGACAAATAAATAAATAGTATTTCAGGCCAATTTTCACACACGGCACGATCTGATCCCATACTAAGCTTTCGCTTGTGTTATGGAAACCAGATGGCTGATAAACGTACATAATATAACTACGTATAAAACAAAGTCGCTTTCTCTGTCCCTGTGTATTAAAACTTAAATCTTTAAAACTACGCAACGCATTTTGAGTATTTATACACACCAGCTGTAACACTTGGCACTTGAACTTCCGGCAGCCATCTTGTTATCGTCCCCGTTCCGGCCACGATATCGGATCCGACGTTATGTAACTTCACTTGTATGGAGTCCGACTGTTTCGATACTATCGTCGCTTGGTAGCTTTCTCCTAGCTGTAAGGGAGGAAAAAGTTAAAGTAATAATTATAAATGAAGTGAAAATTCTTTATCGGGGTTGGAAAAAAATTTAGTGTGACATTTTTTCGTTACCCGCAATTTTTTTCTTATCCCTACCACGCGTGATTCGACGTATTTCTGTAAAGTTGCATATAGTAAATTATTTTTTGAAAAATATGGTCATAAAGAAGTTTCACTTCTCACGTGTGTACACTAGTACACGCACACATTTTTTTTTATTTGCATAAATGTGTTTTTTTTTACACAATTATTCGTACAACTACGTTAGCAAATATAGAAAAAAAAAATAATAATAAATCACGAACGTATAGTTATTTGAGATAATCACGAATTTCGATAAAGTCAAAAACTATAATAATTTTTGTTTCCAATTAGTTAAAAATTTTACGATTGACCTTATTTCAACCTTCAAATTAACTTCAACCAACTAACTTACTTTTAGATAAAATAATCCATTTTTGTACACATTTTAACACTAACCCAACAAACTACACTACTTTTTTTTGAAAATATGTTTATTTTTTTCGATTTTTTCCCCTTTTTTTGGCTTACCTTAACACAGTCCGCCTCTAACACACAGCAGAACTCGGCTATATCCCTATATCTCTCCGGCACTTGCTTACAAACGTCTTTATCGCCTATATTACATAGTTTACTGCTATCAATGAGCGCCGCGCTTGTATCGTTGAGTCTCCTCGCGCGATACCAACCGCCGTCTTCTGGGTTACGGTATGAGAACAGATCGCCTGGTTTCGGTCTGAAAATTATATGGGAAATGGTCAAAAGCATGTTAATTAAATAATATATATAATTAAAATATTTTTTATAAGTGTAGGCTTGAATTAAATATGTCAGTAAAATTGAGTCAAAATCGAGTCTGTTTGTATGTATCCAAATCCGAAGTCGGATACATACAAACATACATGAATATATAAATAAATAAAATAATTAAAACATACAAGATTAAATATAAAAACTTCGAAAAAAGGTAATCAGAGTTCGGACAGGGAGTACATTAAAATATGTTAAAAATAGCAGTTTTCCGACATTAAAGTATGGTGGAATGCATCGATATTTTAACAAGAGACTTTAAAAACCGTTGATTAACACAAATACACTCAATTATCACCTATACTCACACTATCGCAGCGTTCTCAGCGTCACACTCAGCGCAGTAGTCAGCGCACAGTAACTGATAACTGTTCTCAGCGCTGTCATGCAGCGACACACAAACATGACCGCTCTGTTTCGTCATACAATCCTTGGTTGGACAGTCGACTGATAGTAGCACTGTATCACCTACTGATAAAGTAGCCACTAGATATCTGTAAGATAAATATAATTAATCATTATAATTCGTTTGAAAAACTAAAGCTTAATATTCATGAAATATTATTGTATTGTCACCGACCCTTGATAAGTGTACAAAGTTTGAATTAAATCTGTCCGTTTAAAATGGGTCAAAATCGAGTGTAAAGGAGTCGTTTACATACAAATATACAGGTGAAGCTAATAAGTGTGAAGTCCCATGTCCCCAAGTGGGGTAAGGGACAGGTGCATTATACATCTGTTTCACAGATCGATTTTCTTTAGGGACTAGTATAGTCTGTCCACTATAAGAATTGCTTTTTGACAGCTCGACGGGTGATACCAGAAGTGATGTACAAAAGATTATCGATTATGATACCATTTCAATTATAAATTCAAAATACAATCATAAATCGAATCAGGTACGTAAATAATAATTACAACGTAAACATACTAATAATATATGTAATTATAAGACCACATATCTATGCATTTTATGTTAAAACTGCACTCAACAAATATTTTATTATTTATTGGTTTCTATGTTACAATTTGGTTGTCTTTATGTTTAAATTATATAACATAGTAGAAGAGTTTTTCTGTATCGGATACATTTTACAGCGTATTTCTATCGATTATTATAATCTATCGACCCATCATTGAATAATTCTGTGTAGACATCACTGAGTGGGCGGGGCCGGTCCATGAAGTACGATAATTATTTGTATGACATTTTAACATAGACAATACAATCCTTCATAGGCGTGAAGCTGTCAAAAAGCAAATAATATAATGGACAGAGTTTAAGTGATCGGCCTTCTGTGTCCTGCCAGACCGAGACATTTTTTTTTCTTCGTCTCCACCGGGCATCGAACCCAGGACCCCTCGGTGCTACGCTCACGCGTCAACCACTGTACCGAGGAGGCGGTCAAGAAGCTAATAAAAGCGTGTAAAACCCAAGTGTTTGATACGTGTACGATTTTCTTTAATATTTTTCTTACACTTATATTATTAACTTAAAAACTCACTGCTTAGGCACCAAATCGATCTTTGGTGGAACAACAGGAACTATTTTCTCTTGTTGTTTTATTTCTTCCTTCTCCGGGCGTATAGTGTTTCGCACTTTTAATTCTTGTATCGGTGTTGGTTTTTGTATTGGCTGTGCGACTACAGCTGAAAATGCAATATTTATAAATTATTCGTAGTTATTATTAGTTCGTAATTATTTATTGTACACCAAAAAAACAATACAAAGAAAAAAACAACTATTTAATTAGATTTTAACGTAATTTGCTATTTATACTTTATTTACTTCTACACAATCACGTTCAAAAATTGTCCAAATCAAAACTCTGCCTACTCGTGTACTAGGCAGAGTTTGCCAATGACCGATATAGATAGATAGAATAGATTTTGAACATTACTGTTACGAAATAAGGTGTAAATAAAATGTAAATAGTTATATAATTGTTTATAATACTTTTTACTTGTCCGTTTCATGCTTGTTGATAATGTCCCTGATAGCGCAGTAATTTTAACTGAGAAATAAGCTAAACTTAAATATTTATTTATTCAATTAGACTTCTACTAGAAGCACTTTTGAATCGTCATAACAAATTTTTAACATTTACCACCGATTCGGAAATTCGGAAATTCTAGATAACATATTCAGAACTAAACACATTATTTAAATAATATATTTGTATAAACAATAATACCTTTCTCAACTTCCGGAAGCCAACGATATACAGTCCCTTGTCCTATAGGCCCATTGGTGCCTTTAAGTTTTACACTTATCGAGTCCGATCCTTTTGAAATTACGATCGCTTCGTATGCACCGCCAACCTGTAATAAAAAAAAATTGTCTTAAATATAAAAAACTAGCTTTCAGCCCGCGTTTTCAAAGAAAAACCTGCATAGTTTCCGTTCCCGTGGGATTTCCGGGATAAAACCTATCCTATGTGTTAATCCAAGTTACCCTCTCTATGTGTGCTTTTCATTGTAATCGGTTCAGAGGTAATTGCGTGAAAGAGTAACAAACATATACACACACACACACACACACACATCCATCCTCAAACTTTCGCATTTATAATATTAGTAAGATAAGATTCTTTTCATTTTGATAATAAACAATCACTACATAGTATAAAACAAAGTCGCTTTCTCTGTCCCTATGTCCCTTTGTATGCTTAAATCTTTAAACTACGCAACGGATTTTGATGCGGTTTTTTTTAATAGAGGGATTCAAGAGGAAGGTTTTAATATATAATTTATTAGGTTTTAGACAAAGCGTGCGAAGCCGCGGTCGGTAAGCTAGTAGACTATAAATGGAAAAGTTGTTAGATAGCGCATTTATCGAGGAAGGCTATAGGCTATATATCATCACGCTACGACCAACAGGAGCGGAGCAATGCGGGTGAAACCGCGGGGCACAGCTAGTAATAAACTAAAATGCTTACCTCAACACCATCCGCCTCCAGGACGCAACTGAATTCCGGGATATTCGCATATTTTTCTGGAACCTTCTTACATTTATCCGTAGATCCAATATTTGCTAGTTTAGAAAGAAAAAAAAATACTATTATTATGACATAAAACAAAAATAATAATTGATGTATGATATTTAGGGCCGATTTTTCAATGCTTGGATTAAACTTATTCGTCTAATAATGTTTAAAACTACCATTTTAAAAACGTATTCTTATTGCCGGCAATTGAAAGTTTACAGGTGACATTTTAATATTATAGTGTAATACTTTATTGGACGGATAAGTTTTAACCAGGGATTGAAAAATCGGCCCTAAGTTAATCAAATTATTGTTACTAAATTTTTTTCCAACCCCGATAAAGAAGTTTCACTTAAAAAAAATGCTTAAACTCGTTAAATTATTGAATTGCCGCCGTGTTTAGAGTTAAATCTGTCCGTTTAAACTGGGTCAAAATAGAGTCCAAAGGAGTGGGTTACATACAAACATACAGGTGAAGCTAAAAACAGCGTTATTAAAAAAAGAAAATAATAATATTATATATATTACATAGTTTACTGCTATCAATGAGCGCCGCGCTTGTAGCGTTGAGTTTTCTCGCGCGATACCAACCGCCGTCTTCTGGGTTACGGTATGAGAACAGATCGCCGGGTTTCGGTCTGAAAGAAAATATATTTATTGCCAAAAACAATGAATAGAAAATTTATTAAGCTATTGCATAGCTTCTATCGCGGGCCTTGAGCGCGGGGACCGAATCGAGAAATTCCGTAACGAAAAAACCTCACGCTCCCCACGGGGACGGGCACGGAGGTGTGGCTTGAAGGCATAGCATGTAATAGCTTTACCGCGGCAATCCCCGAGTGACACAAGTCTTTAAATTTAAATGAGGCAACAAGATGCTTCAATAAATAAATTTTTCAGTCTGGGGCCGTATTATGACCTCTTATTCCCAGTCAGTTTACACCGTGAATTGAACTGACTGGCAAATCAAAACAAACTAATCGGGCTTTATTAATAAGGACCGGAAACAATTAATAAGGCCCAAGAGCGAAGGGAAAAGTGATTAATTTATCACTTTAACCGGTCATTATTAATAATTCCCGACAGCCCGTGGCCTATGTAAGTGTTTGAGATAAGATCTCAAAGCGAATTTATCACTTGCCCTGGGTAATATCGCAGGGCTCCTATTTCTGCATAGATTAAAAAAAAAACAAGAACCTAACCCACCCCCTTAGCTATAAAAAAAACTTGGGCAAAATTGGGTGGGCTTTATTCATAATGACCGGGAAAAGTGATTAATCATGCTATTTCAATCACATAGCCCAATTGAGTACGGCATTATGAATATAGACCGGCCATTATTGATAGTGCCCAGACTTATCAAATGACCCATAACATATACATCGATATCTTATGATATAAATCTCGTGTCACAATGTTTGTCCTCATTGACTCCTAAACCACTTAACCGATTATAATAAAATTCGCACACCATGTGCAGTTCGATCCAACTTGAGAGATAGGATAGGTTTTATCCCGGAAATCCCACGGGAAAGGGAACTATGCGGGGTTTTCTCTGAAAACGCGGGCGAAGCCGCGGGCGGAAAGCTAGTAAATATATATAGACATATAGATAGAAGATACATATACATAGACAATAAATAGATATAGTATTTAATTTTAATTAATAACTCACGTAAATTCCCCGCTATCCTCATCACACGCCTTAGGATAGTCCGAGCAGAGCACTTGGTAACTCGCTTCATCTTTCTCCGGCAACGCTATACATACATAACCCCCCTGCTTCGTCGCACAATTTTTGGCTAAAGACTCCACTGATAAGTAGATGAGATCGTTTATTGATGCTGCGCCTGCTGTGTGTCTGTAAAAAACAAGGATATATTTTGGGAAAAAAATTGGTTGTCTGTAAAGTCGGTTTACTGACGATAGTTGAACGTGACAACGTCCGATTGTGCTTCTTAGTCGCTCGTTCCGCGCTCTCGCTCGCACTTCAAGCCTTACATGGAACGCCTCAGAGCGAGGTAACGCCGCATGAGTCATGTTTTTTCGTGCGTGCAGCCGGCTTTATCGAATTATAAGACTTTGTCACGTCAAAAATGTGTAAAAGTAAACAATTAAATTCAAACATTTATTTATTCAATTAGAATTCTTCTAGAAGCACTTTTGAATCGTCATATCACACTTATAGTATAGTCCATTTATCGAGGAAGGCTATAGGCTATATATCATCTCGGTAAGACCAATAGGAGCGGAGCAATGCGGGTAAAACCGCGGAGCACAGCTACTTTTAAATAAGATTTAAAATTATATATTTATACTAATATATTATTACTATTAAAGAATATATGGACGATAAAAACCCATGGAGGGTTGTCGCGTAAAAACCACAGGACAGTTCTTTGGCATATTACTACATATAATATATGATGTTACATATATATAATTTGTAAAATTAAATTGTAAAACTGACATGATTAAAAAGAGCAACTATCGAGTTTCTTGCCGATTCTTCTCCGTAGATACTGCTTTCCGAAGTGGTGGTAAATGTTAGAAATATGTAATGACGTTTCAAAAGTGCTTCTAGAAGAGGTCTAATTTATTGTCGAGCCAATTTAATAGGCAACATTTGACGTCTATCAATTTTATCTTCGAAGAGAGGTAACCTGCTTAAAAACATCGATTAAAGTGAATTAATCGATACGGATTTGAAACATTTGTCAATCGAATTTATTGATTTATGATAATTTTTATTCACAAGTAATCAATGCATTCGATTCTAGATGTCAGATTTCGATTTTTAGAGTAACGTCTCTGGTATTTAAAAAGAAAAAAGGTTTATTGACACAAAATTGTAGTGACGTCAGTTCTTCAATTCAGAAATTGTTTATTATGTTTAAAATGGTTTATCAGTAAAATGAAATCTTAAAATTACTTGTATCGGTCATTGTTATTATAAATATGTAGTCGTAATTGAAAAAAGTCAAGCAAATGTGCAGTTCTAACAAAACGAAATATCATGTTATTCTATGTCGTCGTTACTAGGTTACGTTCTTGAATTTTGTTGAACTGTCAAATGTTGCCTATTAAAATGGCTCTACTATAATAAATAAATGTTTGAGTTTGAGTTTGAAAGATTTAAAATTATATAATATAACAACTTACTGTTCAGGTAGGATGTCACTTTTAGGAGTCGGTTCTGGAACATTTTTTTCTTGTTGAGGTTTCTCTTCTTTATTCGGTCTTATTGTATCACGAACGTTCAACCTTTGCGCAATGCCCGGCGGTTGGGAACCTTTGGAAATGAAATAATTATTAATTTAAACAAATAAGATCTTTATTTACATAAAATCAGACTACAAACAACATAAAAAAAGTTCAAACGTGGTGAGTGTCAAAAGGCGGCTAAATTGTTAAAAATAGGCGTATTAAAATAATAACACGATTCAACATAAACTATATTGAAAAATAAAATAAAACTATTCTCTCAAACGAGAAAAAACAAAAGTAACGAAAAATATAGCAACGAAAAAGTGCAAATACCACTAAAAGGTTACGAAAATATTATTCTAAAGCGTCCATTTCATCCGAATTACAAACTAATCTTCAAAATATTACCTAAATATAGACCAATCAGCAGTAAAAACAAAGAAATCAACGTAATGTTGAAAAAGCGGACAAAAAAACAAAATATACTACAACTAACAAGTGACTTTTAAAATGCTCATAACATCCAAGTCGCCAAAATAAAACAATACAACATCAACAAATATACACAAAGACACGCCTAATACAATAAAAAGACACAAAGATAAATAAAATCTTTAAAAAAAGCGAACCAGAAACATCGATTTCAACGTCAAACTACAAATATACCTATAAAATGGTAATAACCCCTTTCTTGGGCCTCCATCAAGGACCTCACTATGGGCGTACTGTAGTAGTGAAGTAATGCCGTGTGGGGGTCGAGTGGTGGGGGGAAACTAAACGCTTCCATTACTATAATTAGCATAAAATAATAATGATAAATATTCAATTTTAAAAGAATACTTATATGGATAATTAACACCCAGACACAGAGCAAACATCTATGTTCATCACACAAACATTTGCCCCGGGTGGAAATCGAACCCACGACCTCTGGCTTGGAAGGCAGGGTCACTACCAACTAAGCCAACCGGTCAGTCAAAAAATTAACATAATCTATAGAAATAATCCCTAATTTCAGGAAATACTGGTCAGGGTCAGATAGTCCATTTATCTAGGAAGGCTATAGGCTAATAGGAGCGGAGAAATGCGTGTAAAACTGGGGGGCACAGCTAATCTATACTAATATTATAAACTGGCTATGTAACTTGGCTTCATCTGTGGAACATTATCGAAGTCATACCAACTCAGAAACATCTTTACTGGACACACACACATGATCAAAAGAATATTTTACGATTCTAATTTTCAAGTAAGATTCATATTTTTTTCTTTGGGATTTCATCGATTGATATATTTTACCCATAAAAATAAAAACAAAATACAGTGCATTTGAATACCTCCTCCTTTTTGGAAGTTCATTGAAAACACAACTCAATGCATTATAATTGGTACCAAAAATGAAGAATACAATAAAATATACTATACCTGGTAGATTTGGTAGGCCATTGGGAAAGCCTTCTGCTTTCTTTGCATCTGTAACACAATAATAATAAATTAAAATTTATCATTACACAGATATCATTAGATAATTAACACCCAGACACAGAGCAAACATCAATGTTGCAAACATCAACAAATTTTGGCTCCTGAGACACAGTATTTAACTAATTCAGGAGCCTATGGATTCATATATAAGCTGTACCTATTTATTTATGTCAATAAAGTTATTATTATTAAAAAAATGTTCGTCACACAAATATTTGCCCCGGGTGGGAATCGAACCCACGACCTCTGGTTTAGAAGGCAGGGTCACTACCAACCAATCACACAGTTAACTCACTTTGATTCTCCCTAACGCCATCCCTCTCTTCCGCGGTTTCCGAACGTCTATTATTTTGCACGTTCGGTCTACGCATGTTACATGTTCTGGGCGAAAAGTTGCGACCGCGAGTGGACGCTTGATTTTTCTGTGAAAAGAAATATATAAAAATAAATTCAGTATATAAAAAAAGTGTCAGAAACGTGTAAGTCGTCGCTTTACTCCATGACGTGACCTAAACAAGTTCTACTTAATAACTCAGGCCCCGGAATCACAGACACAATAGAAAATCTATTGTGTCGTGGACCGATCGGGCCGTTCGGGGCTCAATGGGTTAAAAAAAACACGTTTTAGTAAGCTTAATTTAATGACATTCTTGTATTGTCACCGATCCTTGATAAGTGTACAAAATTCGCTAAACTCGAAAAAGCGTGATGATAGCCTTCCTCAATAAATGGTCTATCTAACACCGAAAGAATTTTTCAAATCGTACCAGTAGTTCCTGATATTAGCGCGTTAAAACAAACTCTTCAGCTTTATAATATTAGTATAAACGTATCATCACGGGTAAAACCGCGGTTCACAACTAGTAATATTACCTTATCGAAGCGTTTAGTATCATCGCTATCCGTTCTAGCTGAAGTATTGTCATCATTCCTTTGACGGTGTTTTGGAGATCGAGCTCTGCGTTGAGATTGGTGTACAGGAATGGAGGGGCTGTAATATGTAATATATGCACATATTATAAGGAAAAATGTGTGCGTGTACTTAGTGTACACACGTAAGAAGTGAAACTTATTTATGACCTTAAAAATGTCACGAGTATGGCGTAACGCAAAAATGTCACGCGTACGGCGTAACGAAAAAATGTTACACTAAATTTTTTTCCAACCCCGATAAAGAAGTTTCACTTCAAAAAATCACTACATACTACATAGTATACTAATATTACCAAATATTATGTAAAATTAAAATGTAATATTGACATAATCTTAAAAGTGCAAATACGGAGTTTCATAACTCAAACTCAAACATTTATTTATTCAATTAGACTTCTTATAAAATCACTTTTGAATCTTTCTTGACGTTCTCCGTAGATACTGCTTTCCGAATCGGTGGTTAATGGAAAAATATGTTATGACGATTCAAAAGTGCTTCTAGAAGAAGTCTTTTTGAATAAAAAATGTTATTATGTATAAAATAAATAAATAAAAATACCTTTTAACTTCGTCAGATATGTTATTGTTGGTTTCAGTTAAATCCGCTGCCTCGTTGAGTCTACAAAAAATTAAATAATTATTATAAAAGACGTATTTTTTAATATCGCGTTAATAATAAATAAGTTATAGACTATAGTCATTACAATTATACTAGCAATACCCTGCCAAGTTTCATTGTATCAAATATTGATGTGAAAGAAGTCGAAAACAATATGTCTTAACATTTGTCATGCACCATACATGTAATTATAAAGTCAGTCCTCTGGCACGCGATGCCACAGTACGGAGTTATTCCGCAGCGTGTGCACAAGACTCCTCTAGCTTGGTTATGGCATACAGTAGTACGATGCCGCTTGCCCCATCAGTACTCTGGCACGCGATTCCACAGTATGGATTTATCCCACAGTATGTACACATGACTCACCTAGCCAGGTTATGGCATACAGTGCGATGCCGCTTCGCCCAGTCAGTCCTCTGGCACGCAGTGCCACAGTATGGAGTTATCCCGCACCCAGCGCAGTACAGTTCGGCCCGAACGCCACAGTGTATACACTCGCGCCTCGACACACGCTGTAGCCCGGGAATTTTTGACTGCGTAATATTTTATAAAGTGCGCCGTGTGAGTTGTGATTGTAGTGGTACAAATTTGTATTATAATACACTTTTTGTATTGACAGTGTAAACTTCTGAGATTTAACTCGCTTAGAAATAGGAACTTGTTTTTTATACAAATAACACAAGGTTTTCGATTTATTTCTTTTTTTGTTACAACAGTTTTTCGACAGTATGAATCAATCTGTATTTTTCATTTAATTTTAAAATTATACCTATATTTTAATTATTTGCTAATTTTCACTAATAGTATGAGTGAGCCAGTTCGTGATATGGCTTCGTCAGAATATTTCTAAATTTATTATACCTTGGAAAACAATACTTTTATCGTATTGCTCAAATAATATAAAATCAAAGATGTAGACCAAAATGTCTTAAAATATCCGCCTACACATGAGGTACAAAACATTATACTTAAAATGTGAAAATTAAATCCCAGAAGTTTACTTTAACAAAAGCAATAATTCGCTTAGCAGTGACTTTATTTAAAAAGCGCAAGCGGACAGTGTTTGTATTTTAAAATAGTCGGATGTATCTGTATGTATTGTGTTTGTCGATAACCGATACAAAATTTTGTCCTTCTTAAAGAATCTTAAAATGTATTATAATTCCCTGATTTTTTTGGGTTCATCGTTACAATTGAGTTAAATTATGTCTTCATATAATTTTCATTGCCGAATGAAATGCTTCAAAAATATTATTGTTTCTTTCTTTTACTATATATGTATACATATTTTAATAATGTTTTTAAAAATAGGTATGAATTCCTTTTAATAATAAAAGTATCCCATCAATTAAAGATACATATTGTAACGCAGTATCTAAAGGCTAATAGCTTTGATTTTACAACATCATTACCCTGGCATAAAAAAGTTATATTTATAAAAAGATAATCAATGTTAACATCAGTGTTATGTTTTTTCACATATATTAATATTTTGTATATGATTACACTTAATGAAATTATTCTAAAATAGTAATTAAATGGGTTTCCTTTACCACACACAATTATAAAAAAAATATTGTTGACCATACTTGATTAACGATATTTTTTATAAATTGTGTGTTGAAGTAAAATAATTTTGATAAAGGCTGCTCAATATAAATGTTAATATTTTATATCCTAGGACTTTCGTTCATTCTTTGTTATGTAAAATGTTTTTTAAAGTAAACAAAACTTGTACTAAAAAAACAAAATGAAACAAAAAAATAAACACAAATCATTTATTTTAAAAATAACCTAAGATACATACCATTCAAACAAATAATAATTAAAAATACAATCATAACAATAATTGAAACATTAAAAATACCTATCACAAACTTATGTAGACATTAAAAAGGCACAAATCTTATTAATAATTATTTTAATCGACATTTCTATGATATTTCAATAAATCACAGTAATTGATATTATACTCGGCAAATTTACCATTAAAATATTAATGTAAAAAAATATTATTCGATCTATTCTCAACACAAATTTTATCAAAATCAGTCATATCTTTTCGGAGGAGTTTGATTACAAACAATGTGACGTGTGTGTATGTAGGTAACATTTAATTCATGGTCCGGGAGCCAGCAGCAGATTTTATGACCAAGTTCCTCTCAAGA
>CAJQZN010036928.1:3277-18054 GCA_907164685.1 Colias eurytheme | reverse complement strand
TTATTACGTGCCAAAGTAACGTAATGTAGATTGATAAAATAATTTTTAATTTTTTACGAGAATCTTTTTCCTATTTACACTAGCTAGGTGTAGTTACGCAAGCTGATAAAAGTTTTATTATCCCAAAACGGCTGAAACGATTTCGAGGAAATTTCCTGTTAGATAGCTCTTTCTATACTCAGGTACCTAACAACAGGTTAACTGTAACTTTCTACCAGTGAAAGCTGTTTTAAATCGGTTAAGTAATTTATTTATTTATTAATTACAAACAAAGAACAATATCTAGACTATACTAAATTATCTGTGCCCGTAAATTTTCAGTAATATTGATTTAGGATAACACATGAGCTAATTATATTAAATACATATTTGTTTTTGTCCGCGGGTGAAACCGCGCGTAATAGCTAGTAGAAATTGATCTTAAAATGAGCTATAATTCTTCCATTTACAATATCACAAAGTTCTTCATAGATTTTGAGATATTTGATGTAATACCAAATATGCCTAGACTTTGTTGATGTGTGTATCTACATTTTGAGGTGACAACGTCTTATAATTTGATAGAGCCAGCACGAAGAAACATGACTCATGCGGCGTTACCTCGCTCTGAGGCGTTCCATGTAAGGCTCAAAGTGCAAGCGAGAGCGCGGAACGAACGACAAAGAAGCACAATCGGACGTTGTCACGTTCAACTATCGTCAGTAAACCGACTTTACAGACAACCAATTTTTTTGATCATATGATGCCATCAGCAGTGTTGTGCCCATGAAGATTCAGTTGCTACGACCAATCTTCGACAGTGTTCAATCGAAGCCGGGCTGCATAGTGCATATACTGCATAAGTATATAGTTCAAAGAAACAGCAAAAACTTATTGTATTGTTACCGATCCTTGATTAGTGTACAAAGTTTGAATTAACACGTTCACTGCGGCACCTAAAATGCCAAACTTACCGTTGTTGCGGCATGTCTTCAATACTTCACATCGGCAAGTTCACCACTGTGCGTCATGAGCCATTTTTATCACATCGCACCTACTGACTTTGAAGGTTAATAATTTCATGAAATTTCAAGATATTTCAAAAAATTTTTTTTAGGATAATAGTATATATAGTCTTGTATGTACCGCATAAATAGCTTTTAGTTTGACTCAATAGTTTAAAAGATATGAGGGAAAATGTAAACCCCTGATTTTGTGAAAAATTATTTGCCATCCCGCACTGCGTTGATACGGCATGTTTACAGTAATAGCGATGGGAAACACTGTAAAATAAAACATCGATATCGATATAAATCAATTTTGTATATTTCAGTCTGTTTGTTAACAGATAACGAGATCGTCGATACAAAAAAAACACATATAAAACAAGGTACTTGATAGAGTACTATCAGGAAATTGTTCAGTAACTTTTGTTTTAATTTGTTCAGTAACTTTTGTTTTAATGTTTTATATTATTTTCACAACTGTCATCACATTTTTGCATTTATGCTACGAAATAAAAGAAAGTAAAAAAACTAAAGCCTCTAAGGTATCATTGTCATTTAAAAATTTGATAACGACGCGTGCGGTCCTGGTACATCACTATGCGAGATTGACACGCGGCGCGCTCGCAGTACAGTGCGGCATGAGGTGCTTGTCCATGGCAAAATATTTGACATGCCGCACACAAAAGAAACGGTTTCTTTTCTATGCGTGTGTCCAATATTTTGCCATACGATTTTTAAACGAAATTGAGTCCTACTTCAAACTGTGATCACAAAAATATATTTGTCTATTTTCTAGTCATTGATTAACATATAAAAAACCTCGCCGCACCACGGTGAAAACTGCGATTTTGGGCGCCGCACTGTGGTGTAGTCGCTGATGGCCCGATACTGGACATGCCGCAGTGAACGTGTTAAATCTGTCCGTTTAAATGTCAAAATCGACAAACATACAGGTGAAGCTAATAAAAGCGTGTTAAAAAGGGTGAAAATGGTAATCAGTTAATTATCATAATATAATTATTGTACAACGGACATCCTTAGAGGAAGGATGTGGTAATAAAAAGTACTTGGCCTTCATTTCCTTTATCCAAAGTTTTATGTTCTATGTGCGGTTGTATTGAAGCTAAAACAGTCAAAATATAACTAGCCGCTTGCTCCGGTTTCACCTGAGATGACTAATAAATACCGGCCGAATTGATAACCTTCTCCTTTTTTTGAAGTCGGTTAAAAACAATGTTACATATGTGGTTGATTTTAGTGCAAAAAAGTCTTCGTTCAATGAACATGTATTTCTAGGGGTAAAATATTTTTTGTAAAATCGGTCGAGAGGTTAAACTACTTTAATGTCGTGAGTTACATTTCAAGAAAGTTAAATATTTGCAGTCTTTCGTCTGTCGTCATGTCTTCGTTCTATGTGTCAGTATATGACACCTGCAGGCAGTATATTCACAGAAAAATTAAAACGACTTAAAAATTCCGTCCTATGTAAGTATATAACACTATCTCAAAAACTGCTAAACCGATTTTGATGAAACTTTCTGAATGATGAATTAATACATACATTTTAAAGTTATACTTAATAATAAAAAGTAGGTTTGTTCGGAGCCCGCGTACACTTGGCCGGTTTTTTTGATATTTCATAAGGTTAAGGAACAGTATAGGATTCAAAAGAAAATGAAATGAAAAAAAAATGAAAAACATTTATTTGGACCCACATTATAAAAACTAAACTGCGAGACGCAGCTAGTAAAAATTATATTGAAAATTGAAATTGAGCATGGACTAATAGAATCATTGAGTCTGTCAAATTTTGTGGGCACTAAACTACTTAACTGATTTTAATGAAATTTTGAATAGTTCGATGTTCTATAATAATTTATGTGTTAATATTTTTATTAATGTTAAAACATCTATCTCAATCGATAAAATATTTCAGGCCTTGTTACTTAAGTCGTGCTAAATCAATTTTGATAAAATTTACTTCTTTTAGACTAGAAGAAAGATCGAATGAGGACACATTTCATCATCAGTTAAAATATTTTAAAAAGGAATTTCACGCATTTATAAATAAAACAAACAAAAACATTAGAATTGGAATTTATTAAAATATTATTTACAATTATTATAACGAACTAACTATACTTATGGCAATAAACTTAACATATATTTTGTTAAATGGCGGACTCTAAATATAACCCACTGTTCCTTTAATTCCACAAAATACAAAAAAAAATACAATTTATAAACAAACACAAATAAATATTTTTTTATTACAATGAAATAATAGTATATAAATAAACCAAAAAAATGTGTGCGTGTACTAGTGTACACACGTAAGAAGTGAAACTTCTTTATGACCTTATTTTTCAAAAAAAAAATTCACTATAGGTATGCAACTTGACAGAAATACGTCGAATCACGTGTGGTAGGGATAAGAACAAGATGGCGCGTAACGGAAAAATGTTACACTAAATTTTTTTCCAACCCCGTTATAGAAGTTTCACTTCAATAAATTATCCAAACATTATATATAGCTACTATAGACTCAAGTCAGAACTTGTACATACAACAACATACATTTAAACATTTTATAAATACATACAAAAAACACAGACATGACATTTTTTTTCAGAGCAAATTATATTTATTTATTATATTATATAAATATATACCATTTATCAAGAAACAGTGAGTAGAAACATTTTTAGGTTCACGTACCAGCCGTGACAATATTTCCCGCCAAAAAACAACGCAACATCTTCACAAAAAAATAAATTCGGTTTCGAAAAAAAAAACAAACACAATTTTGACAGGAAAATGTTGCGCGCTTAAAAATTAATATTTACACGTGGAAAGTACATAATTGGAATAAATAAAATCTATATAACAACATAATATACAGATATAACAAGGAAATAATATTTTACAATTCATTATAATTGTTTTTTATTTACAACGTTTGATATTCGAAGTATGGGGACTAAATACATTGTTCTAAACAGAAATATGTATTTCTTAACGTTTAAAAAAGTTACAATCCCGCCAATCGTTTCAAAAAAACTTGGGCGCCAGAAATAAAATTAAATTGACTACATTATTAACATAAATTTGAAAATAATTTATGAAAAATTGTGTTTAATATAAGTAATAATGCACGATAAATTCACACGACCAATATTTTCGCTATTTTTGGTTACTTAGAATATATGAAGAATTTCTATCAGATTTACATCTATATTACAATTTATTCAAATCCAAAAAAGTTTTAACGTTTTAGCTACGTTAAATAAAAATATGATTCGTGTGTTCATATAATATACAAATAAATTAAATATGCTATGTATTTAGTCCCATAATACATAAAAATAAAAAGGAATGGACAAAAAATTTGTGAAATGCGACAATATCGCATTTGAATTGCTTACGACACGACATATCGTATCGTAACGTTAAAGGGAAGTTTTAAATTCTGTTTATTTTTGAAGTGAAACTTCTTTAGACGCGTTGAGAGTAAAATTTCAAGGTCGCGTCGAGGCAATACCGTCACGTGATGGAAAGCCGACGATTTAGGTATCTTTGAATCAAAGAAGTTTCACTTCTTACACGTGTGCTCGGCGCACACGCTCTTTTTTGTTTATTTGGCTAAAAATATGTATAAGACACTGTTTATCTGTCCGTTTGTGTGTAGGCATATAGAAAATCTACAGAATTGTTGGTTCGACAGGACGGTATTTTTTGAAAAATGAAAAACAGTTTTTAGTTAATATCGTGGACGGAACCCGTTTTTAAACGTGTCAAAGTAACTTTTTTTATTGCACACAGATAATAAATGAAAAAGAATCGAAAGAAAAATAATAATAACATTTTTAATGTCATTTGTGATACATTTTAATTATATTATTTTAGCTTAGTTATATTCGAATTATGTTCTAACCAACAAATATTCGTATTTTTAGCGAAAGCCTGCGCTATTTAAAATGAAATAACTTTTAATTCTATATTATACGAGAAAATTTATGAAAATTGAGTTTTTATTGCTAATTTAATACATACATAATTATATTTACGTGTTGCGTTTATTCCAATAATATTACAATTGCATCTATCCCATATCTTATATTTTAACAATTCAAAATCGCTTGAAACTCTATATTTGAGTTTGAGTTTGAGTTCAATGGAGTTCAAGTACGAACATTATTCTGTTACAAAGATCAAAAGCGTCTCAAAGTCTACTTAAATTTGTGAGTTTTGAGTTTGCGTTCAAGTATGAACATCAATCTATGTTTCGATCATTCAAAAGCGCTTCTCAGTTTAATATAAATATTTGAGTTTGAATTTGAGTTCAAGTATGAACATCATTCTTTATTTCGATTCATTAAGATTTGAGTTTGAGTTTATGATTAAGTTTGAGTTTAAGAACGAACATTCTATATTTCGATTCATCACTTTAACATTTTAAATATTTGAGTTTGAGCGTAACTTTGAGTATGACTTAAAACCGGGTTCCGTCCGCCCTCACATTTCAAACCGTCAAACTTGTAATCAATTGTTGACACAGCTTCCCATACTCCCTTTGATCTCCCGAGATCCTCCTCATCTTTAACCCTTTCATCTCTTTCGCTTTATCTTCACAGACCATCAACTCAATTTGAATCCCCCCAGAGTACTCTAAATTGAGAAACCCGCTCAATTCCTCGTCACTATTTTTAGCTGACTCAACAAAAATGTTCTGAGGCGGTACTCTTGTATTTATCGTTTCCATGAGCAACTCAACTATTCGTTGAGAATCCAATTGTGAGCACACTGTTGATAACGCGACTTCGTAATATTCCTGAACGCACGATATCTGCTGTGGGTTGAGTAAAATCGGTATTTTCTGCTCTGCCGGTCTACAGATCTCCGTCAATCGTAGATCCATTGTAGATCTTTGTATTTGATCTATAGCTGGTTCTTCCCCCTCTCTAGGCATGTACACATCTTCATAATATTCCTTGACTTCTCCTAAAACGCCTTGCGCGGAAAAACTTGATCTTGGCGTTTCGCCTTTTTCCGAAAAACTGCCTCTACCGAAATCGCTTTTTTCCGAAAACGAGGATCTACCAAAATCGCCACGTTCTGAAAAACTTCCTCTGTCCGAAAAGGAAAAAGACTCTCTGTGTTCTGAAAAACTGCCTCTGTTTTCGCTGAAACCCGAACTAATACTGACTATATTCGAATAAATAGATTGTATGTTATGTTCGCAGTTCGGGGAAACATTCGCCGAATCGTTGCTTAGAGAATCATCGCTAAAACCTAGCGATTTATCACTTCCCCGCCTTGGTCTGTCCAGGTATTTGCTTGTTTCATCAATACTTTCTTTGGGCGACTGCATTTCTGTGTCCTTTTCGATTTCTATTTCCGTTTCTTGACTGACTTTCCTCCCAATTCCCTTGGTTATGGACGGCCGATCGTCTATTTCTGACGGTTCAGAAATAACGAATTGCGGTAAAGGATATTTCGCGTTTTCCAAACTATCCACACTGTCTTCAGACGATGAGGCCACTAGGGTAATTTCTGACCCTAGACAGTCCGTCAAACTGATTTGGGGGTTATTTGTAAAGGGGTAGTTTTGAAACTTGTCTGTACTATTCCCGTTGGAGATTTCCTCTTGAATCATATCTAGGGGGGATCCAGGGTTCGAAATAGGGGAGTTATTTAGCGATCTATGTGTGACCATGTGTATTTGGGGGTGGACCATTGGATGCAGTTGGGGGTAACTTGTTTCCATATCAACATTGCTGCGAAGGTCTAGCGGCGTGGAACTGGGTTGTGGAGTGCCCCTGGTGATGGATCCTGTGTGGAGGTAGCTCAGACCTTCGGTGATCTGATGAAGAGGGGACCCTGGGCTTGCTGGAGAGGCTCTGCCGAAGCTCCCGTATGAATGGATGGACTTTAGGACGTCCGGTTGTATGTGCGCTGTGTACAGGGTGTTCAGGTTCAGCCCCAGTTTGAGCGCTAGGTCCTGGGAATTAAAATAGTTTTGGTAAATACGTGTATACCTATATATAATTGTCATATATTATATGTGTATAAAAAGAAAATAAACTGTGCAATAAAAGTTACCAAAATAACTTGTAAAGTAAATAATCGAAAAAAGATCGAGCTAAGTTATAATAATAACTTAAACTAAAAAGTTTACACACTTTGGAAGAACTTTCTTTAGCAAAAAAAATGCCTGTACGCTTTGTAGCTTATGAAAACATACAATATAAGAAAAAAGATGGCAAGATTTTATTCATCTATATTATCGTGTAATAAGTATGGTACACATAATTATCTTCTTATGATAATAATACCCTGTACACACTTTTCTTTTTATTTTCGTTTTTACAAAATTAATATATCGCCTATAAAATAATAAATAAATATTTCAGGACAATTTTCACACACGGCACGATCTGATCCCATACTAAGCTTTCGCTTGTGTTATGGAAACCAGATGGCTGATACACATCTATTTCTCTATATTTTTATAAAAAAAATATAAATAAAACAAAATAATCACCCTGTCTCTCGTGTTATCACCAGACAGGTCGAGCGGTGGCGAAGCTCCAGCGTGTATTGGTGATCCTGCAAGAAACATTATTTGTTTATATGTATGTATTTATTGTTTTAAGAGATGAGAAACGAAGCAAACACTGGATAATCGAAAAATTTACTGCAGATTATTACTTGTGTTTATCGTAAAAATAGGATTCACAAGTAAGGGCTGACTTTTCAATCCTTGATTAAAATTTATTCGTCGAATAATGTATAAAACTACCATTTTAAAAACGTATTCTAATTGCCCGTATTTGACAGTACGTGACATTTTAATATCATCGTGTAATACTTTATTGAACGGATAAGTTTTAAACAAGTATTGAAAAATCGGCCCTAAGAAATATAATGATTTGGGAAGAACAAAATGTATTAATAGATTGAATATTGTATATAGTGATATTTTTTTTCGCAAATTCTTACAAAAAACTTCATTTCAATAATACTAAAAATATTTCTAAAAAATAAGTATACTTGATAATTTTTTCTGTGAAAATACATAAGTTAAATATAAGTTGCTGTTATCAGTATTTTTTTCACTTTTTTTGTATGTATACGTAGTTTCATATTTTATCGAAATTAAAACATTCTTTACTACTTACTTATAAATAATTTACTTACCAGGTAAAGACGCAGGCGCATGCAACCGCGGCTCTAAGGGCGAAGCGCTAGCGCTCTGCCCCGATCTTCGTTCTAAGCCACGCTGTGGAAAAAAAATATTTTTTATGAGTGCTCTAGTAACTATATTTCACAAAAAAATCACAATATTGTTTTGTATTTTTCTTATGTGAAATTGTTTTATCATGTCAATTGTAAAAAATACTTGAATAAAAGTTATCAACCATTTTATGTCTTTTATTTTACCTGAATATCATCAAATAAATTCAAACTGAAACTCAAAAATTTATTTATTCAATTAGACTTCTTTGAGGAGCACTTTTGAATCGTCATTACATATATTTTTAACATTTACCACCGATTCGAAAAGAAGTATCTATGGAGAAGAACCGGCAAGAAACTCCATAGTTGCTCTATTAAATCATACTAACTATTTTCTCTGTACACTTTTGCTTTAACTTACATTTGCATCTACTTTTAACACAATTTATGAATATTTCAAAACATAGCCAGAACAAAATATCCGACTTCAAAAGATATTTTTTTTATGCTTTCACATTTTTTGTCATTTTTTTTTTTTCAACAATCTATCTGTACACCTGCAACTGCTGCAGTACCTTCCCACATTTCCTCAAAAAAAAAAAAACATTTTTTTATCTCTGTCTATTTTTTGTACATTTTTCATCAATCTATACGCATACACACTTGCAACTGCTACATTACTTATTTCAAAAAATCTTCATTTTTTTAATGTTTTCCATATTATTGTAAAAATGTCTAATATGTAAAAATGACGGGTTGCACTCCGGGAGTGCCGGCAGAAATGAAATCTTGATTATTAACGTTGAGCATGTTTGATATTTTGGAATGGTATCCGTCTTACGCTTTTTCGATCAGGTCACGTGTCCTGACGCGAGTTTAAGATTTTATACCCATTACAGAAAAAGTGCTCAACGCCGCTAAAGAAGTTTTCACTTCAAAATTTCTATCAATCTATCCCCATACACACCTGCAATTGCTGGTACTCGAGTCTCGCGGACGCTATATCGTGCGTTTGTCTTGGGGGGGAACATTCCGCTCGACGCACGGGTGAATAGCGTTCCGGGTGTTCGCGAGCTGTGTGTTGACATACATACATGTTGTAGAATGGAATTCGTGAAATATGTATAAGAAAATAATCTTAGCTGAGAAAAACAATTTTAACTATTTTTATCAATATAAAAAAAGTGTTACAAAAGTATATTTTTTTATTTTATTCATTTGATACACCAATATGAATTAAAACTATTGATAAGAAAAAGTGTCTAAATAACTTAAAATGTCTTTTCATAGCCTAGATTAGAAAAAATAATTAATATTATTGATAGACATTTATACAGTAGCGGGGATCGAACCCACACACTCTGATGCTATAGGCAGAAATATTAAAAAATAAAATGTTACTTCAAAAGAATGCCAATGTTCAATCAAGCTATTATTACAACTATAATATCATAGGTTTGATACCCGAAGCAGACAAGAAATTTATTTTCACCTAAAATATCACTATAAAACCAGAATTTTCGAGTAGCACATAAATTACTGTACTATTCCCCATAAATTATGCTATAATACAAGACAAACACACATATACAAACATCTACAAACAAAAACACACACAAGCAAACACAGTGCGACTAATTACTTTGCAAAAAAAAAATTGTGAACACCCAAAAAATTGCAAAAATCGTGACCTACCTTACTATTAGTCACTTTAAAAATTATTACCAACCTTATACATGTATAATACCTTTTTTTAACCTGATAACCATTGAGTAAAAACCCTATAAAAACAAGATTTAAAAGACCTTTCCAATTTTTACAATTATGACGAGTTAAACTTTAAAAAAATCGACCTCAAAACCCGACACACTACATTTTTTACCATATATAACCATCTAACCACATATTTATATTTTTTACCATATAACCACCAAACAACCACTTATCCATTTTTTTAAAACTACCCTCCACCTTGCAAAAAATACAAAAAAATTACCCATTTCTTGTACTGTAGCCAATGTTTGTAGTTTCGCTCTCGGCCCAGAATATTTCCTATGCCTTGTATATTGTGAGGTTATAGCCGTTCCCGATGTTATAGACCCGCTCGGTATGGTATTTCCACTAGAGAGCGTGGGCACGGGCGTCCCACTTGTTATCGATCCCATATTGCCACTCATTGATCCCATATTGCCGGTAGATAGTGTTGGTACTGGTGTACCACTTCTTATCGATCCCATCGTCCCACTAATGGGTCCCATATTGCCACTTATCGATCCCATATTACTAGACAGCGTGGGCACTGGAGTCCCACTTGTTATTGATCCCATAGTCCCACTAGATAGTGTCGGTACTGGAGTCCCACTCGTTATCGATCCCATAGTCCCACCAATCGATCCCATATTACTCGCCAACACTGGAGTCCCACTTGTTATTGAACCCATATTCGTAAAACCGAAATTCGGGAATATATCCATATTAATCGGCGTCCCTGACACTATAGACCCGGGGTTCGGAGGGTTTACCGGGGTCAGGGGGTTGATAGGGGTCCCCGAAGTTATCGATCCCATCACACTGCCTTGTGGTATCGTTTCTAACACGGGCTTCATTGATATGGGATAGTTGGGGGTTCCCGCGGTTATCGACCCCTGATTCGGGGGTTGTGGGGGGTTCGTGTGGGGGGGGGCTGGAGTAACCAGCATTGTACTGTATAGACGGCGGCATGTAGTTTCGTTTCATACGCGCTTCGACTTCCATGACTAGTTCAGGGCTTATTACTAAGTGGCGAAAAGGCAAAAAAAATAATCAAAATTAAAACATGGAATGCAACATGCTAAGAAGGGTGAATTGTGATATTTTGGAAAATTAAAATACGTAAGTGCATCTTAAAAATTCGATTCAAGTATTAAAAAATCATTTTAGAGAAGAAACTATTATTTTTAGAACTGTAACCGTAGAATCAATCATTGTTTTCTATCTTTAAAAATATCACAAATCACACTTCAAAATAAAAAAGAATAAAACACACCAAGCACATTATATAAAATGCAGTTTTTTTATTGATATACTTACAAAAAGTAACATTTCAAATAATTATAGCATACACTCAATGGTCATACACTTATTTCAATATGAAACGTCTTTTAAATAACATTTGTAAATTGAAAAAAAAAAAAAACTGCATTTTTTATTCAAATTATATTTGTGACGATATAAAAATGTTTCGTCAGAAATATATTATAAAAATAATCAAAACGACACACAACTAATTTTCTTAATATATGTAGCAATTATTTTAAACAATCTTAATCAACTTTCTATTAAGAAAAATCGATCAGTGAAACACATCGTCTATTTGGTCATAGAACTTATTTAGAAGAAAGTCTTTGCATATTTGTATCGTAATATTATATTTATCAATTGCTACATCTATAAATAAAACAACTAACTAACACACATATAGAAAACCAAACAATTTCAACGCACTTGTATTCTTCACTACTAATTTTTTAATATTAATATCATTAATGCTCAAAATGAAACTTATTTAAAATGGTAAGCTTTTAAAACCACACAAAAAGCTTTATACTATTATAGCTACAATAAAAGTTTTAAAAGCTACAATAAAGCTTTTAAAATTTCTGTTGTAAACTATTAAAAAAACTACACTCCAAACCAAAATTGCAAAATCAAGTGCGTCAAATTTCAAAAATTTCAAAGTAAAGTGCGTCAAATTTCAAAATAAAGTGCTTCAAATTTACACTACACTACACTATACTTACACTACACTACACTAACACTACTTTACTACAAGTCACTACTTACCGGGCGGCCGTTCTGTGACTGTCAATAAACCGGTCCTCCTTACTCTTATGTTCGCTGACGACGATGGTGATGTACTTGCCTAAAAATTTAGTATAGTACAATATAGGACATTATGATAAAAACATATAAATATATATATTTAATATGTATATTATAGACTGGACTATAATATAATATATTATATTGTACTAAAGCTCCGCCCCGGCTTCGCCCGTGGTACCTACATGTTTAAACTATCCTATCTCTCAAGTTGGATCGAACTGCACATGGTGTGCGAATTTTATTATAATCGGTTAAGTGGTTTAGGAGTCCATTGAGGACAAACATTGTGACACGAGATTTATCTATATAATACTAGCGGTCCGCCCCGGCTTCGCCCGTGGTACATATGAAAAATAGATGTTTGCTGATTCTCAGACTTACCCGATATGCACAGAAAATTTCATGAGAATCGGTCCACCCGTTTCGGAGGAGTATGCAGACTAACATTGTGACACGAGAATTTTATATCTTCTTCTTATATATAAAAATGAATCGCAAAATGTGTTGGTAAGCGCATAACTCGAGAACGGCTGAACCGATTTCGATAATTATTTTTTTATTATATTCCTTGAAGTACGAGGATGGTTTTTATGTAGAGAAAACGTAAATATGTACCACGGGCGAAGCCGGGGCGGACCGCTAGTATAAGATATAAAAAAACTCAAAGGTGACTGTTATAGTGATCTATCAACGCACAGCCCAAACCACTGGACGTATCGGGCTGAAATTTGGCATGCAGGTAGATGTTAGGACGTAGGCATCCACTAAGAAAGGATTTTGATCAATTCTACCCCCAAGGGGATAAAAAAGGGGATGAAAATTTGTATCATGTTTATTTATCTTTACCACGCAGGCAAAGCTGCCGGCAACAGCTCGTATATATTAAGATTAGACTCACCATAGTTGTGGAAGCGCATACAGTAGCCGCGTCTTCCGGCGTTGCCATCGTGTGACGTTTACTGCTGCCGCGATTTAACATGTACCTTTAAAATGTTATTTATTAAGATTGAGAAGGTATAAATAGTTCTTTTTATCGTTTAATTATTATGTTTTTGAAGTGAAACTTCTTTATCGGGGTTGGAAATAAATTTAGTGTAACATTTTTTCGTTACGCGTGACATTTTTCCGTTACGCGCCATCTTTTTCTTATCCCTACCACGCGTGATTCGACGTATTTCTGTAAAGTTGCATATAGTAAATTATTTTTTGAAAAATAAGGTCATAAAGAAGTTTCACTTCTTACGTGTGTACACTAGTACACGCACACATTTTTTTGCTAAAAAAGGTACACATGGCACAATCTAATCCCATATTAAGCTTTTCACTTGTGTTATGGAAGTAATCGATACAATAGTCTGGTTATTACAATTTTGTGACTTCAGAATTTGCAGTTTTGAGGTAACAAACCCAAAAAAATAGTCGAATTGAGAACCTATTTTTTTGATGTCCGTTGTCGGATTGTTGGTGAAGTGAGAAATTATGAAATTTTTTTGGTAGAACTTACTATTCTTTTCATAATTTTTCCCAAGATCCAAAACTAGAACACAAGTTATTTAATTTCTTCAATTATTTAATACAAACCTGCACAAATTACTATTATACTGTGATTCGGATGTCTGTTCCTCTGTACGCTCCGAATCGTCGGTCCGGTTCGTCGTACCGCTGTCTGACACCTGAAATATTAAGTCAAAGTTAAATCCAAAGTGAAAGTGAAACAATTAAAATTATTTAGATTTAGACGTCAAAGTGTTACATGCAAACGTAAATGCAAATTATTGTGTGTTTAAACTTAAAAAAATGGTAAAAGCTAAGACAATAGTATGCAGTTATTTATCATTTATATTTATAAACACATTTTCTTCGGATTTTACACCATGAATTATTAATTATTATTACTTTGTATTCATTAATTATTATATGATGTGAATGTGAGCACGTAAATTTACAAAAAGAGCAGAAGTAATTTTCCATACTCAACCCCCAACATATCCCCACTCAACCAGCCTATTTCCCCAACCAACCCCGCTAACCCCTTTTCCCCAACCAACCCCGCTATCCCCCTTTCCCCAGTCAACCCGGAACCCCATATACTTACGTGATGTGAATGTGAGCACGCGGGCGAGTGTGTCCGACCCACGTGCGCGCCGCCGTCTGACGCGCGACGTCCGAATGAAGACGCTGTAACAAATATTATTATTATAAATTAATAAAATATGTATTGAGGTTGCAATGCTACAGTAAAATATACAAAAAACGGGGAAGAAACAATAGATTGAGTTAGAAAGGAAGTAAATTGTTACTTTTTATTTTGAAGTATGTTATCTCGAAAAAAATGACCCGAAACACATTAAATATAAGTATTAATAAAAAACATAAAATAGTCCGTGTGCGGCAGTAGTGCTACACCGCCGGCTGCTTGTTGCTGTGTGCAACACCCCACTCGTTGCTATGTGCAACACCCCACTCGTTGCTATGTGCAACACCCCACTCGTTGCTATGTGCAACATCCCACTCGTTGCTATGTGCAACACCCCACTCGTTGCTACGTGCAACACCCCACTCGTTGCTACATGCAACACCCCACTCGTTGCTACAGCAACACACTCGTTGTTACAGCAACACACTCGTTGCTACAGCAACACACTCGTTGCTACAGCAACACGCCACTCACCGTGATGCAACATGGCC
>CAJQZN010036927.1:1211-16803 GCA_907164685.1 Colias eurytheme | reverse complement strand
GTTTTTTGTGAAAATTAAGCTCTCCGTGCGATTAGAGCTTTTTTGTGAAAATTTAGCTTTCCGTGCGATTAGAGCCTTTAATGAAAATTAAGCTCTCCATGCGATTTTATGCGGTTATCAATTCGGCCGGTATATTTTTTTCTTATGTATGTACACCGATTACTCCGAGGTTTCTGAACCGATTACGATTACGTGATTCTTTTTTTGTTCGATGCGGGATGGTGTCGAATTGATCCCATAAAATTTTTTAAATTTTTTTCGGATAGGCCCAGTAGTTTTTATTTTATGAGCATTTTTGTACTCGATGACTAAGTTGATATGTAGCAAGTAACTTTGATTCACTTCCCGGTAACCGATTGAGCTGAAATTTTGTATACGTATGTAAATTTGATAGCGATGAAACATTATCATGACATGAAGCTGATTTGATGATGGAATCGGAAGGTGGCCATAGGAACTCAGTAATATATTGATTCAACTTTATCGAGTTTGGGCTCGTTTGATTCGTGTTGAAAAATACACTAAAAAGTATTAAATAAAAATAACTGCGTTAAAAACAACCGACTTCAAAAACGGAAAAGTAAGAAATAAAAAAGATTTGATATTATTAACTACTACATAATATTATTGTACATATTTCGCAATAAAAAGTGGCCTATGTCCTTTCTCGGGTAATTTTTTCAAGAAAATTTTAATTTCGAGTTCGTGTGTGTTTAAGTTTGTATGGTTTCACATTACAACTGCTAAACCAATTTCGACAAAATTATATAACAATACAAGATAAACTATACTTTAAAACATACCTACTAATATATACGCACATTGCAAAGCTAAATAAAGCCGGCCACACACGCGCGACAATGGGTCTGTAAATAGCGACTGGAATGTCGTACTTGTGGTGCTTTTAGTAGGACATCTGTTCACGGATAGACAGACGCGAATTCATTATTCATGTGTTAAATATATGTTTGTATGTGAATTTAATGTATTATTGTGCGTAGAGAAGTAATTAGCATTTGAAGTTTTGATGTCTGTGTATGTTTGTTTGTTTCTGTTTTAGACATTTTATTGATTTGATGATTTTTTATAAAATTACTATGTACTATCTACTTGGAAGAAATCCCTCTTTGCGGTCGTATATTCTATGTTAGCTAGCTTTTATTTACCTATTTGTAATGAAGTAATTATCATTCATACATATAGGTAATTATATTTTCCACAAATGATAATTCCTATAAAACATCATCAAAAATGTTTAACTTATTTTTGCTCGAAAGAACCGCAGATATAAAAATTTACATTCCGTTTAAAATATTTTAAAAACGAAAACATCGAATAGATATCCACTCTAACAATTTGCTAAAAAAACAAATCGTTAAGATAATTAAAGCCGGCCACACACGCACGGATAAAGCGCGCCATAAATACCGCGACAGGCATGTAACAAACAGACAGACAAGAACTAAATTAATTGTTGTTACACGCGTAAATACTAATGATGGTTATTTTTAGTTTACTGTCTGAGTTGGGACGAACGGTCATGTTTTATATTTAAATTAGCTGCAAAAACTAGATTTTCTTTAGGTAGCTAAATAATATTTAAACTAAGGGAAAAATTAAGTACTTCTATAGCTTTTGTGTTAATGTATTAAATATCAGACATAAGCTACATCGTTGCCAAGTATCATCAAAATCCGTTCAGTGGTTTTAGCGTGAAAGAGTAACAAACATACATTTTCAAAAATGTTCAAATTCAAATTCAATTTCTTGACTTTATGAGTTAAATAAAACTTACGAAAAAAAATTTTTGTTTTTTAATCATAATAATAGCAAATAATGTTATTTTATATCGATATGGCCAATTTAAATAATTTTAAGGCTAAGCTAATCATTCAGCATTCTGTACGAATAAATATAATAATTTATATTCGTACAGTACCCGTACAAATAGTCACATCGTAATTTTAATTGTAAAAGTTTTTATATCGATAAAACTATTATATTGGGTTCAAACTCAAACATTTATTTATTGAACTATATATCGTCATATTAGCAATTACTAGTTACTGTCTGTCCCTTTCAATCAATATACCTACACTAGCTGTTCACCGCGGTTTCACCCGCATTGCTCCGCTCCTGTTGGTCTTAGCGTGATGATATATAGCCTATAGCCTTCCTCGATAAATAGGCTATCTAACACCGAAAGAATTTTTCAAATCGGACCAGTAGTTCCTGAGATTAGCGCGTTCAAACAAACAAACAAACTGTTCAGCTTTATCTTATACTAGCTGCTCCGCGCGGTTTCACCCCCGTGGCTCCACTCCTGTTGCCCGTAGCGTGATGAAATATAGCCTATAACCTTCCTCGATAAATGGGCTATCTAACACCGAAAGAATTTTTCAAATCGGATCAGTAGTTCCCGAGATTAGTGCGTTCAAACAAACAAACAAACTCTTCAGCTTTATAATATTAGTATAGATTAACTTTTAGTTCGTCTAGATACTATTATTATAGTTGCCATAATTTTACAGGAAAGAAGTAAAAATTTACTAAATTCCTTCTAAATCCTCTTTAAAATCCTGCCCCACGGGAGGGGGCAAATTATATGCTCAGAAAAACGTGCCTCAAGACCCGTGGCACATAATTAAGTTGATATAACTGAATAAATATTATTTTAGCTCGAGGCGACTCCATTGCTTATTCTGTTCGTGGATTGTTGAAAAAATTATAAATCCCTATTTATATAGAGATGGATTTTTATTTTATCTTGTACTTTTTCATCGACATGAACGTGTAATTTTTCTTTGTCTATTCTTTATTTTTCTTATGATATACTAGCTTTCCACCCGCGGCTCCGCCCGCGTTTTCAAAGATAAACCCGCATAGTTCCCGTTTCCGTGGGATTTCCGGGATAAAACCTATCCTATGTGTTAATCCAAGTTACCCTCTATATGTGTGCTTAATTTCATTGTAATCGGTTCAGTAGTATTAGCGTGAAAGAGTAACAAACACACACACATCCTATCACAAACTTTCGTAATATTAGTAGGATAAAATGAATACTAATTTAAGTGAATTGTAAATCAAATAACAAAATTAGATATCAAATTCAAATACAACTGAATGCTAACTAAACCAAGATGGCCGCCGAAAGCGCGGCAAAATCACATTACGTTTTCAAAATTGCATCCAAGACATATGCAGTGAAGTGCTAGTGCCGTCAATAATTGCAATATATCGATAATTTAATATCGACAGCATAGTGCTGTAATGAAATAAGTTGCGGTTCTGTTCGCACGCTTTGAATAGGGTTGTCACTGGCTGAGTTTAATTTGTACTAAATATTTATGTAAAGAACTAATGTTTTTGACCGATTTTGCAGTTAAAAATGCTATAATTTAACGGCAATTGGTTTTGACTGTAACAGATATACTTGATAAATACCTTAACCGTACGAATAAGAAGCAGATAAATATTGTGTGAAAAAAATAATGCTACGGTATTACTAGGTGATGTACACTTGTTTTTGTTTTATTCTGAGTAGTTAAAAGGAAAAGAACTTGGTTACATCTATTAAATCATTGTGAAAGTAATAAAGTAGTGGCAACCTTATCTTATCTGTACTAATATTATAAAGCTGAAGAGTTTGTTTGTTTGAACGCGCTAATCTCAGGAACTACTGTTCCGATTTGAAAAATTCTTTCGGTGTTAGATAGCCAATTTATCGAGGAAGGCTATAGGCTATATACCATCACGCTGAGACCAACAAGAGCGGGGCAATGTGGGTAAAACCCCGGAGCACAGCTAGTAAGTTATAGGATGTTATAAGTTGCTTATTCATAGTAAGCAACTGTCAATTTGATTTACTAAGTATGTCAGAAAGTATCTCGTGCTAACCCTGCCTATTTAAGTACCTACATTATAGCAGATTTCCTTCACACGTGAGTTTTAAAGTAAGCAAGTATTTAGTGACAGCCCTATCTCTAGCTTAGAATAGACGGGGTATCAATTTCTTCCACTCAGTAAGTATGAAAATAAAGAATCTAGAGGCAGCCCTAACTCTTAGCTAAGATTAAGTACGAAAGATAGATTCCTTACATTTCTCAACTGAAAAACTTTTGTATAGATAAACTATTATATTACTACAAAGGCAATATTAATCTAATACGCGTTTGAGGTTTGATTCTATAGGTATTTCACTTTTTAATAGTTTTTCTAAGACGTAAAAAAGTGTTATTTAAAAATTTATAAATCTATATTTTTAATATTAAGTTGAAGAGTTCGTTTGTTCGCGATAATCTCAGGAACTACTGGTCTGATGTGACAAATTCTTTCGGTGTGAGATAGCCCATTTATCGAGGAAGGCTATAGCCTATATTATATCATCACGCTTAGACCAATAGGAGCGGAGTAATGCAGTTAAAACCGCGGGGCACTGCTAGTAATATCATAAGGCTCGATATTTTTTTTGAAAGAACTAATCTCCAGAACTATAGCAGTGATTCAAAAATTATTTCACCGTTGTATAAACTATAATATGTACATGATCTCTAAATGCTATAGGCTATCCATACTAATATTATAAATGCGAAAGTAACTCTGTCTGTCTGTCTGTTACGCAATCACGCCTAAACTACTGAACCAATTTGCATGAAATTTGGTATGGAGATATTTTGATACCCGAGAAAGGACATAGGCTACCTTTTATTGTAAAATATGTACCACGGGCGAAGCCGGGGTGGACCACTAGTATTATATATGTATGTACCACGGGCGAAGCCGGGGTGGACCACAAGTGTTAGATTCTAGTTCATCTCAGATCGATGCAAAAAGTTTCGATATTCAATAGCATTTTATATCGAAAAAATGGCGACAGCCGACCGAAGAAGCGTCGTAAATTTAACGCCGAAGAGACGTGACTGGGCTAGTGATGTGCTGATGTATCGATGTCGATAAATTTATTAAAGTGACTTGAGAAATACCATTGGATTTGATGATGATGATGGTTTAGAGATGTAAATAAATGAGAATAATGTTTATTTTTACTATACTTAGATATTAAAAATTGTTTTACGTTTTGTGGTAATTAGCTACAGCATACGCCGTTTCTTCTGCGTTGTAGATAATAAGTTCAACATATTGTGTCAAATTGAGTTTAATAATATTAGTTATTAACCGACTTCAAAAAAAAGGAGGAGGTTATCAATTCGGCCGGTATGTTTTTTTTTATTTTATGTATGTACGCCGATTACTCCGAGGTTTCTGAACCGATTTACGTGATTCTTTTTTTGTTCCATGCGGGATGGTGTCGTATTGGTCCCATAAAAATTTTATTCGGATAGGCCCAGTAGTTTTTATTTTATGAGCATTTTTGTCTGTATTTGTAAATGTTGCAACTGCAAGTTTGAAGTCGGTTGTTTTTAACGCAGTTATCACTTGTATTTATTCAATACATTGAAGTAATTACCTTATTAATTATTATACTTTTACGCCGTTAGAACTTTGCAAGATACTTGTACAAACACTTGTTCATTTCATTTCAATTTACATTCATTTCATACGAATTTTAAAAGTAAACTTTCTCCTATAAATATTCAAATTCAAAATTCATATTACAGACATCACTATACAACTTTTGATATGTATATCTATCCACACATATACCCGTGTATGTATATATGTACAAACATACAGACGGACGGATAACATTCATTAGCACAATACAGCATTAATTGACGTGAGTCACGGGTTCAATTCCCGAATTTGCTTGCATTGTGTTGCATTTAGTTTTATAACCGACTTCAAAAAAGAAGGAAGTTCTCAAAATCAAACAGTTTTAAAGAATAGAAAATGTTGTTTTATAAGGTGGGATTCGAACCCGCGCTACTCTTATTAATTTGAATACCTACTGGTGCTGATTTTTATAATTTAATAATTATAATTATATTCATACTTATTGAATCCCATATCCCACTATTCTATCTCCATCCCATATTTAGTAATCCCATCTTTATACCAATTTAAATACCATTAAAATGTATAATTATTAATTACCATGCAAATAATGAATAAATCGCGATTTAATACCGTTAAATTAATATCGAAATTAATAAGTTCAAAATACATACGTACGTAATCTCTTTATTACCATTTGCATATGTAATACAGTAATTATAAACTTAATATTTTGTTGAAATATACGGACATTAATTTTGCTACGAAACGTAGCGCTTATAGGATTATATTGTTTGAATGGGAATTTAATTATTTTAACGCGAATTACGATAATAAACAATAGAATTTTGTGTGTCTCTGAACCTTCAAATATTTGCAAATCGATGTAACAAAGGTAAAATATGAATGAATGATAAATCTTTACTAATATTATAAAGCTAAAGAGTTTGTTTGTTTGTTTGAACGCGCTAATCTCAAGAACTACTGGTCCGCTTTGAAAAATTATTTCGGTGTTGGATAGCCGATATCGAGGAAGGCTATAGGCTATATATCATCACGCTAAGACCAACAGAAGCGGAGTCACGCGGGTGAATCCGCGAAGCGCAGCTAGTTTAATATAAAAGTAGTCGTACCTACAGACTGACTTTGATGTCCGCTTGAGATGTGTAGGTAGCATAGTCATTTTATTAATTTAAGTGTTTCACAGTTTGAAATAATGAAACAATGGCGGACTTTTAGCAATAAATTTTACATCATGAATACAATTTTCATGATGTAATTGTTGAATTCCGTTAATCTATACTAATATTATAAAGCTGAAGAGTTTGTTTGAACGTGCTAATCTCAGGCACTACTGATCCGACTTGAAAAATTATTTCAGTGTTAGATAGCCCATTTTATCGGGAAGGCTATAGGCTATATATCACGATAAGACCAACAGGAGCGGAGCAGATGCAGGTAAAACCGCGGGGACAGCTAGTAGGTATATAACTTTACTTAACACAGTCAATTTTTAGTATTTTTAAATTGATCGTTTTGCACCAATTTTCTGATCTGTATGTTTGTAAATTGTGTAGTAACTTGGCAGTCCCTTGAGCGCAGGTATCTAAGTTTTGACTTAACAAAAATAAGTTGCTCCAACGATTTACCAAGTTACGTTAAGTTGGGACTCTGAGGGTTTCTGCTTATTGAAATGTAGAATTTATATTGATATGAAAACTGATATTATAGTAGTGAAGTTTATAATTTTGTTTGAATGTTCGTATCTCTATTACTCTGGAAGTTGTGTTCTTAGTTTATGGTTGAGTTTTTGTTATATAGTTGTGTTATTATTTGCTTATTTATATGCTTTTTTTTAAAACGACTGTGGAAGAAGTATTGTGATTTCAACTATATTTCGCATAGGTATATAAAATATTTGTTTTTTGTATACCTATATATGCTGTCAGTCAGACATAATATAATATAATTAATATATAAAAATGAAACCCGCGTTTTCCTTGGTCTCTTCCTTTTTTTATTATATTCCTTGAAGTACGAGGATGGTTCTTACGTAGAGAAAACGTAAATATGTACCACGGGCGAAGCCGGGACAGACCGCAAGTAATTAATAAATCTTGTTTTTAATCCGTTAAAAGTGTTATTTAAATAGTTTGTTTTCAAATGTGTTGAAGATGGTGCAATCTTTTGTCTTTCTTTGATTTCTATATTTTGTTGAAAATGACAATAATTATTTCTTTAATTTCTAAATATTAAAACTTATATAATGAAACTTAAGTAAGCTCCAAGTTAAACTTAGCTCTCAGTTTAAAGCATTCAATGTATTCTTTGACCCGCACCGAACCCGCGACTCTGTAATATGTAAATAGTGTACAGTCGTGGCATACCGTATGTGGATGGTTACAAGTGTATGTATGTATGGTAGCTATACCTATAGTATAGATACATTTTTATATCTTCGTATATGGGAAAATTTAGTGAAGTTAAAAAATTTCCTTAAAATCTGAACCCTTTTCATCTACCAGTATTGTGAAATGCATCAAAATAGGTTCAGCTGTTTTGGTGTGAAAACAAAATATTTAAATACAATTTTGCAAGGTGCAATGGAAATATTTTTTTTTTTAATTTGAATCGGCATTTAGACTAATATGAACACAATGTCTATGTGACACAGGAATAATATTATTTTTGGAATAATAAGCTATCCAATGGTGATAATTTTTCAAAATCGATTTTGTAGTTTTTGGGTTTATCCATTACAAACATACATACAAATATTTTATCTTCATAATATTACCATTTAGCTCATATTTTAGCTTCACTTAATAGTTAAATCTTATATATAAAATTCTCGTGTCACAATGTTAGTCTGCATACTCCTCCGAAACGGATGGACCGATTCTCATGAAATTTTCTGTGCATATCGGGTAAGTCTGAGAATCGGCCAACATCTATTTTTCATATGTACCACGGGCGAAGCCGGGGCGGACCGCTAGTATCGTATACAATAATCCCTCATGCCAGATAATAATTATTGTACATTTTCATATTAAAAAAACAACAATAAGATTGATTAACCCACCATATATCATTTATAATCATATTTGTGTCTATCTGTTTGTCCGTATAGGGGTGTCACCCTTAGCTAAAGTGATATGAAAAATGGCTTAGCATTTAGCTATGTTAATTTATAATGTAATAATGTGATTAAAATTATTGATATTGGCGATTATTCGAATATTGTGTCAAATTCTAATATATTTTATTTATCCTACTTAATATTATAAATGCGGAAGTTTGTGAGGATATGTGTGTGTGTGTGTGTGTTTGTTACTCTTTCACGCAAATACTACTGAACCGATTACTATGAAATTTAGCACACATATAGAGGGTAACTTGGATTAACACATAGGATATGTTTTATCCCGGAAATCCCACGGGAACGGGAAGTATGCGGGTTTTTCTTTGAAAGCGCGGGCGAAGCCGCGGGCGGAAAGCTAGTTAAGGCTGTGTACGCGGTCCGTGCGCTGTTTGGCTCAAATATGTGATTTTTCAAACCAGATTGTCCATCAACCACTTATCTTACAAACATATGAATTACTAATAATTTTAGGAAATTTTATTGTCTTTGTAGTTAGTTAAGAGTTTTTTTCAATTAATACAGTATTTCTGAATACCATCAAGATAACTGAGCCGATGATTACTTGATTTCACTTTTAGTGTCAATTTCGAAGCTAAAAACATCTGAAATTGCTGACAGATCTAACACACAATTATTTTTAACTAACTGCAAAAATCCTTATTAAAATAGTTAGTTAAAAGATTTTTTTATTTTGGACTCCTAACTTACGAAATTAAAATCCGAACAATGTGAATTTTTTTAGAAATTATAGTCGACAAAATGATTATTTTCACCAAGATATTTGACTTTATTGAATATAATTTATACATATTTCAATAAAAGAATGTCTTACTTATAAGATAAAATTTAAAAAATCAACTAAGGTACCTCTATTATTTTTCTACAATTTTTTTTAAAGTACTATAAAACACTGCGCGCGACCCGATTAAAATCAGTCGGCAGCGAGCCTTTCCAGAGAGAGGACATGTTGCTCGGCGCTCTCCTGTGGACCTATGCTGTTCATAGTAAAAGGATAGCGCAAGCCGCGATCTATCGTAATAGATCGCGGAGTTTTTGACTTGCGTTAAATAGAATATGCGCTCTTAATCTATAAAGAATATTTAAAACTATTCTGACATGTGTATGAGTGACTACAGCAATGAAAATATTTAAAAAACCTAATAAATATTATAATAATGTAATTTGACTAGGAACGATTTTTCTATACTCGCCACGGACATTCAACAGTTGTTAATATTTCCTTATCTATATTTGAAACTACATCAAAATCGCTCTAACCATTTCTGTCAAACCAAATAACAGAGACACAACAGTAATACTACCATTTATGGTCATACTAATATATTCAGTCATAATAAAAACAGTCAAGCGTGTGTTGATTAAACAGTGCTATCGCATGAATTCTTAATAGTTTGCTCTATCTTTTTTAGAAACTACATCAAAATCGCTCTCGCCGTTTCTATTCTACCGACCAATAGACATAGATAGTATTTCTGGTCACAGACTTTGTAAATAACAGAAACACACAAATGTGCGGGTAGTTTTGAAAATAATATGTCAGTAACACCAATTATCGGATATTCGGCAATCAAATGTGACGTTCATATATCATCGCTGGCCAACGGTTAGGATTATAGTAGTGGTGTGCGAGTATCGATGGTTTTTATCGATGTTTTTTTTAAATCAAATAATGTAAATTGTTTACACCATGTACAAAACGACGTATATATTTATAAGTGAGTGAAATTAAAGCGATTACGCAATAAACAAAAAAGAAATACCTGTTTTATTAGCTCGTATGCTATGGATAAACATAATTTAAAGCCAATTTTGCTGACACATACCTTACCTAGTTCTCAACTCTTATTTAATTACAGTTGTACACAAGCAAATAATATTAAACGTAGGTAAAGTCACATGCTTTCCATAGTGCCCAAGTAAAACGAAATACCCAGGTTAACATAAAACAAATTCGTATCTATTAATATTACATTTGAAGAGCGTTTAGCTAAGTGTATTGCCCTTTAAATAATTCACGTTTTACCAAAAGCATATTCTTACATATGAAGGATCTTTGACGTGGATCATATATAATCTCACTGTTTGTATCTATAATACTAATATTATAAAGAGGAAAGGTTTGTATGTATGTATGGTTCACGCATAAACTATTTGATGAAATGGACCGATTTTGATGAAATTTGGCACAGATAATCTTTAGACCCTGAGAAAGAACATAGGCTACCTTTTATTGCGAAATATGTACCACGGGCGAAGCCGGGGCGGACCACTAGTTCATAATATTTTAGACTAGCCAACCAGGCTCTGCCATTCAATAATAGATAATGTGACTTTTTTGCTGAAATATTTTTAAAACTGTTCACGTAGGTTTTGTAATTATTATTATTACCTGTCTAATTGTAAAACGCTCATCTTATTTTATAAAGAAACAAGAAAGTATAGATAACTAAGAAAACATTCAATATTAAAGTATTTAATAGTACCGGATGTTGCATTGATCCTTTATTTAAGGCAATTCACATTAAAAAATCACATGAGAAATGCTTTTATTATTGCCACTCTTTCAATTTAATTTAGATATAAATATTTCTGATATAAAATTAGTCTTTTGTAATTAATTAAAAATCGATTAAAATTATCGACTTCCCAACATCACTATATCTATCCCATTATAATGGGCGTTTTGTTTACAATGCCAACTGAAGGGGAACTTCACGGCAGATACACACAAGCCAAATTGAACCCTAATCCATAGCATTAAAGTGCACTATTGAATGGACACACTCCGATACCATAACGACCTAAGTGACGTCACCTCTGTGTGACGTCACGGCTTGTGATACGGGCTATTTTTGAATAGTTTTTATTTGAATACTGTTACAGAGAAATGAGCTTTGTATTATTGTGGATAAAGATTAGTTTGCTTTGTATTAATTTGGCTTTAAGAAAGATCGATAATTTCTTTGATTCCTTCAGTGGTTCGGATGTTTTGTCGG
Organism: Colias eurytheme; assembly: GCA_907164685.1. Classification (NCBI taxonomy): domain Eukaryota; kingdom Metazoa; phylum Arthropoda; class Insecta; order Lepidoptera; family Pieridae; genus Colias; species Colias eurytheme. Next base: position 5,190 of record CAJQZN010036927.1, on the reverse strand, counting down.
TTGATAAGTGTTTTATAACGCGGTTGTATGATTATTGGTGTTTGTTTAGCGAACTGATGGACCGGTTTTGGTGAAACTCTGTGGGAACGATAGTTTGATTGATGTAGTATTGTTTGCAATTATTAATGTTTACAATAAAATACTAATTTTAACAACAAGCACCTAGTTATATTGTTTTAAATATTTTTTTACCAAAAAGTGCCTTAAATGAAAAACAATTTTCCATTTGTTTAATTACATGGCTCACAGATTACAAAGAAAAAACAATAAACAAACCCCTTCTTTTGATAAAGTTGGTTAAGACAATTATTTACGATAACTTAGAGCACTAGTTTCTCGTGGGAAAATAACTCTATATCTATAAATGGTAATTAATTAACAACTATTTTAAGGCAATAATTTGTATGTATGAGAGTCAATCACGCAAGAATGCCTGTATCTATCGGGTTTTTCTTACGTTAAGGAAATACGATTTTGTATTTAACTACTAGTGATTTTCACTGGTTTTGCTTACAATAAAATCTATCTATCTATCTATATATATAAAACTCAAAGGTGACTGATATAGTGATCTATCAACGCACAGCCCAAACTGAAATTTGGCATGCAGGTAGATGTTAGGACATAGGCATCCGCTAAGAAAGGATTTCCCGAAATTCTTGAGATAACGGGGAAAAACGGGGATGCACGTACAAAGTCGTGGGCGGAAACAAGTTAAAATATAAAGTTTATGTGACTCAGGAATAATAGCTTTCTACTAGTGAAAGTATTTTCAAAAGCCTTTTCTTATTTTTGAGTTAAGCAAATTCAAACCTACATACAAAACTGTTCCTGTTTATAATATTGTGTAGATATAATTTTACATTGCTACGATCTGGTTGCCTGGAAAAGATCACCATTAAGTGATAAGGGCGTCTTATACCTGTACCGCAGATAATATCCTATACCTACTGTATACTACTTAGCTATTTTTTATAATTTTGTACCTACCTACGAACATACATTCTAAAAACATAACCCTCTTTCTTGCAGTGGGTTAACCCCTAGAGAACTGACAGGACAAGAAAAATTGCTGTAACTTATTTTAATTATAGGACTTGTAATGAAAATGTATTGAAGGATATTGTATTTAGGCTTAGTGTTTGTATAGTTGTGTCCCCTGGTTTTACTTGAGTTTATCAAGTAGTTACGCAATTAGTGTAATTTAGTGATTACCTACCCGGTTTAGTTTATATTGTAGAGAATAAGAAAAAACAAACAATTTTCTTTAAAAAATGATCAAATTTTATGATTTATTTCTCTTATTAATTAGAAGATTCGAATTAACAATGTGTTGGTATGTGACTGTCTCTTGAACTACTTAACCAATTTTGATAATGTTTCACTACAAAGTTCCATTATGAATGACAATATTATTTACTTCCCGCAAAAACCAAGCGGCGTCAGATTGAGTGGCTAGTATTTATATTATTTTCCATATAAATAAAATAAACCGTACCGTCTCAGAAACGTATAGAATTTCGTATTATATTCATCAGTTCTTGCATTACTATAGAAACGGGTCAATCCGTTCTCGGGTTACAAGCGAACATACATTCAAATACGGGCCAATTAAAGAGAAAAGAAAGGTCATACGATACCTTTCTTTTCAGTGGAGATGACAAAATAATGTTTTCGTACTTAAATAAATGCGAGTTTGTTCGTTTTTTACGCCAAATCGGCTGATTGGTTTTAGGTGAAATTTGGTACAAAGATAGATGAAATAAAATAGCATATTTTATCGCGGGAAGACGCAGGTTCATCCTATTCAATAAGTTAATGATTTTTTTTTGTCAATAACCAATAAGCGTGTGCTTACTTTCTCTATCAAGAAAATGAGCAATATACTTAAGGATTTATATTTTTGAAGTGAAACTTCTTTATCGGGGTTATGTAACATTTTTTTTGTTACGCGTGACATTTTTCCGTTACGCGCCATCTTTTGCTTTTCCCTACCACGCATGATTCGACGTATTTCTGTAAAGTTGCATATAGTAAATTATTTTTTGAAGATAAGGTCATAAAGAAGTTTCACTTCTTACGTGTGTACACTAGTACACGCACACATTTTTTTTATTTATTCTATGTCTAACAAAATATTTTAATTTATTTTCAGGTAAGTTGTAACTTATTTTGAAGTAAAAGAAAATGCTACCAGCTACGAGATTAAGATTTAAGTAGTAAGTAGGTACTTATTTTTATTTATTTGTTTTTTTTTGTGTATTCGAATATATATTATATATTCCGATTAATCTCCGGAACGGTTGGATCGATATTGATGAATATAAGATTTTAGAACAATAAAAATTGACATACCTAAATAAGGTGAACATGTAGGTATGATATCCTACACTTATTTGGTTTATACATTAATTCTAATTTTATTTACAGTGTAGATTCATATACCTAACGAATGAAAAAAATATTAATTTGAATGTACACTAGTATTATACAGCTGTAGAGTTTGTTTGCTTGAACGCGCTTATCTTAGGAACCACGGGTCCGTTTTGAAAAACTGTTTCACTGTTAAGCCTATTTATCGAGGGCTACGCATACGCTAAGACCAATAGGAGCGGACCACTGCTAGTAAAACCGCGGGGCACAGCTAGCTATTCATATAATTCAACTAAAATTGGGATGTAGCAAATCAGACAGCTTAGTGAATAAATAATGAGTTAATAACTTGATGCTGTGACGTCATTATTCATGATTTCCGTCGAGTTAGGGTAGTGGTACAATGGGTTTGACAGTCGATTAAATATACTTTTGCCATTGGATTAAAATTCCAATAAGGTATACGGCATTTGTGATTGCTTTAAATTATATTTTAAAGAATGGTATACACATACTTTACGTTCTTACTACTTCTTATTACTCTGCAGAAACCGTTTTCGGAACCGGTAAATATACGATTGAAAAAATCGGACCAGTAGTTCCTGAGATTAGCGCGTTCAAACAACTCTACAGCTTTATAATATTAGTATAGATAATAAATACCTTCTCTTTTGAATGTCATTCTCTGACGCGTCACAACACAACACTAGAGGCTCAGTGTGCCACCTTTCGTATCGCCCCTTCGTTAATATTTCTATGTTTCGCGTGAATAATTCACAAAATATATCACCTCTGTCTGGGTGTAACTAAGTTTGTTACTCGGCGTCACTTGCTCAAACTGAATTATGGTAATATTAAGAATTGTTTACTTTTAAAATGTTATAAGAAATATATGTAAATCGTATTCGTGTTTTTTATGATTGATGAAGTAGATAGGTATGTTTTTCTTTGTAAAAAGGAAGATGTCAAAGATAAGATATGTAAATCTGATGTAGGGGGTACTGAGGAACTAATCACTACATAGTATAAAACAAAGTCGCTTTCTCCCCTATGTCCCTTTGTATGCTTAAATCTTTGAAACTACGCAACGGATTTTGATGCGGTTTTTTTTAATAGATAGAGTGATTCAAGAGGAAGGTTTAAGTATATAATTTATTATGTTTTAGACAAAGCGGGCGAAGCCGCGGGTGGAAAGCTAGTAACTAAATAAATGAATGAATGAAAAATACTTTATAGAATAGATGTTAGTGAACTTAGCAGATCAAAAAAAAAGGTGAGTTCTTATCGCGTGCAGTTGAGTTCTACAGTTCCTGATACTTTTTAGAAATAGTTCTGGCGTTTTTACCTTAAAAAACGACATTTGAAAAAATGATCTGCCAACTTCCCGTAGTAGGTAGATAATTTTTAGCAGATCAAAAAAAAATGTGAGTTGTTATCGCGTGCAGTTGAGTTCTACAGTTCCTGATACTTTTTAGAAATACTCGCGTAAAATGAAACACTAGAAAATTTATTTATGTCATAATATTTCATCACGCCGTAGCACCATGCCGTAGCATCATGCCGTAGCATCACGCCGTAGCATCACGCCGTAGCATCACGCCGTAGT
>CAJQZN010036926.1:7922-33969 GCA_907164685.1 Colias eurytheme | reverse complement strand
AGATTAATTAAAAGTATTATTTTCATATCAAAAGTCCTTAATTACTAAAATAGCTTACCATTGACATAAATATAATGTTTACATTACAATATATTGTAAATTCTTTACTAATGAAGACATTTATTGCAATAAAAAATAATTAATTTTATCTTAATCATTATGACTTGACACAAGTAAATGTTTTATCTTAATAAAAGTGGATATATGTTTTAAAATGTACATAAGGTGTATGTTAGTTTGAAAAGAAAGAATAAAATGCTCCATCATGTTTTAGTCCAATGTAATTCAGTGGTCTATTATATTATGATTAGTCATAGTTAAATTATTACAGTTTTCCTTATTTGTGTGCAATATTCTAATGGGTTCTTTCCCAGATTAATAGTTATATACATAATTATAGTAAGAGATGTTTAGAGGTTATAAGTTCAATTAATCTAGTATTTTGTTATCTTAATATCTTCCAAAAGGACACAACAATTTTCATCAATGCACTCTATTTACTATTGCCAGAGAATATTTTAGCTATTTCGTGAATACAAAGTAATATTTCAATTTTAAGCTCCTTGAATTTTTATTATTTTATTAAGCTATTGCATAGCTTCTATCGCGGGCCTTGAGCGCGGGGACCGAATCCAGAAATTGCGTAACGAAAAACCTCACGCTCCCCACTCCGACGGGCACGGAGATGTGGCTTGAAGGCATAGCATGCAATAGCTTTACCGCGGCAGTCCCCGAGTGCCACCCGTCTTTTTTAAAGTGAAACTTTTATTACATCGTCTCAAACTGTTTGGTCTGTGTAGCGCATGTCGCGTGTATCGCGGCTACCGAGTAGGTATACCTACTCGGCAGCCGACCGTCACGCGACATGCGCTACACAAAGCAGTGTTCGGAACCGTTCGAACAGTTTCACTTTTACCGTGGTTTCATAAAACCACACAACATTTTTTTATGTATAGAATGTTTATAAAGTTCACCATAATAATTTTCTTCCAGGTATCGTTAATCTTCATAAACTTCGGTTGTGCGATGCATTGGCCCACGGTAAAGGAGGTGTTGCTAAAACCCGTGGGCCCGATCATTGGAATGTGTGGACAGTTTCTGTTCATGCCATTGGTTAGTATACTGTTAAATAAATGCATGTATAGGGTTGTTTCACATTGTCTGTAATAGGTGGAGTTAATATTGTATTTTGTAGGGTGTTTGGTTGTAATCCAGTTTGTGTGAAATGGTGTTTATGATTATGTTGAATCGAGTATTTGTTAAGTTATTCACTGTTTTTACTTCTATTCCTATTTGAATTTTGAATGTGTATACTTACTGTTACTACTGATACCGTGTATATTGTGACAAAATGATACACAATTGAATTGAATCCCACTTCTGATTGCCTTTCAACTAAAATATTTTATTATTAAAAGCCCTTCTTAGCCCATTTTGTATTTCTATATGTATCTACTAAGTTAAGTGTCACCATGAGTGAAACTTATATTATTTTCGTGTTCTTTTAAAAGTGAAACTTCTTTGGGCGCATTGAAAGTAATTCAAGAATAATTTCAAGGTCGCGTCATAGCAATACCGGCACGTCATGGAGTAAGGCGACGATTTTGGTATCTTTGAATCTCGCCGAGAAGTTTCACTTCTAACACGTGTGCTCGTGTTTATAACACTAATAATTTTCAGATAGCCTTCGGTTTGGGTTATCTAATATTCCCGGAATCGCCGGCTATGCGTTTGGGCATGTTTTGTGTAGGCGTGTCGCCCGCGGGAGGGGCTTCTAACATATGGACCTTTATTTTAGGAGGAAATCTCAATTTGTCACTCGCTATGACGTCTATATGCACTTTGGCGTCTTTTGGTAAGTATGATTAGTGTGAGGACAATATTTAAATTAATGTATGTTATTATGATTATTAAATGTTTAAAAGGTTGCACATTTAGGAATTAGGATGTACCTACCTAAATGACTTTGTTTGGACAGTGTTGGTTGGAATATTCTAGTAATTTTAATATGATTAGATGTTGAGACTTGCAAAGTTACATGTAAATGAACGTCTGTTTGTAAGCTGAGAAATTTCTTTTCTATTAAATGTTTTGGTCGTATTGAAGAACAACTTAATATTGAGTTAGGTACATATGTACTTAAAAATTGGATATACCTAGAACTGGACTTACTGCACCTTTTAAGACCGTATTATCACGTTTTTAAAAGCTTAAAATGAGTCGTTTAACCTTTACTTTATGTTTTTTTTTATTGTTTCTTATTTTCAATTTATTTATCATATTATTTCTTTTCCAGCATTCATGCCAGCCTGGCTATTTTCGCTCGGTCAAATAGTATTCGCAAACGCGAACATAGTAGTACCATACCCTCGTATAGCGACCTTCGTGGTAGGGCTGATAGTGCCCTTGTCTATAGGGCTGGCGATGCAGAAGTTTACACCTAGGGTTGCCACCTTCATGGTGCGGATTTTAAAGGGCTTTTCGACAACCCTACTGTTGTTCGTGATTGTGTTCGCTATTGTGACGAATTTGTATATTTTCGAGCTGTTTACTTGGCAGGTGAGGATGTTTTCCGTTGCTTAATGCATGGTATAGGCTAATATAGAGTGTAATAAGATATGTTACATATATTTGAGAAATAAATGAGCTATTCTGAGTTTTTGGAAGAAGAGTGCAAATTGCAATATCTTGCTTTTCCATTTAAATTTTTTCCACTTTTATTTACTTTGGATTCAAATAAAGTTTTTTTTATACAATCCTGTAATTAAATAAATCCCGTCTTTTACCATACCACATACCACATAACTTATCTTCTTTGCACTGCTTTTTTTCATTGTTATAATATATAAAAATGCTACTAAATATGTCCCTATCCCTAAAAATTTTTGAAGTGGAACTTCTTCAGGCGCGTTGAGAGTAAAATTTCAAGGAAGCGTCATGGTAAAACCATTTCGCCATCGAGTTAGGCGGTCTTTGAATTTTGCTTAAGAAGTTTCACTTCTGACACGTGTGCTCGGCACACACGATCTTTTTTAACTATCTGAAATCTATTTTCAGATAATAATAGCCGGCATGGGTATTCCCTGGCTAGGCTATGTCCTAGGTTATCTAGTAGCTGTAGCCTGCAGACAGAACCATCCAGATGCATTGGCTATATCCATAGAAACAGGCATACAGAATACAGGCATTGCGATATTCTTGTTACGATATGCTCTGCCGCAGCCTGAGGCTGATTTAACTACTGGTAAATATATAAAAAATAATAATTATGTCAAATAATAATTTATATATTCATTTACATGTACATCCTACACTTATATCTACATATATTTGCACTTTTAAATTATTGTATTGTACTCTCGTCGTAAATCAAAGATGTAAAATGAATAAAAAATAATACTTTTTAGATTTATGCTTTTATAACTATGGCATGTTTATAATAAAAGTTATTATAGTTAGATAATTTTGAAAATCCTTCATTTACGTGCGTGAAAATAAACACGCTGCATTGATTAAGTTTGGAAAACATAAGTGCTTAAAATGTAAGTTTGTCTATCGTTTAATACACTAAATACATCACAAGATAAATACATTTTCTCACAAAAAAATGTTTTAATAATATTTTTTCTCTATTTCAGTTGTTCCTGTGTCAGTGGCCATCATGACGCCGATTCCTATGACGCTCATCTATATATATCAGAAATTAAAGGGCTGGTGCGTATATAAACAATATAATAGATTTGTCTGCGTTTTTGTGTAACGCTTGTGTATTTTGAGTTTGCGTTTCATATATTTTACGGGATTCTATCTATAAATTATGTCAAACCTCGTGACGTCACAAAAAAATAAAAAAACGTCTAGTGTCTGTCTGTGTATACTTCATTAGATGTGACGTCACGGATTCCTTGTGTGACAATTATTTATTGATAGCCCCTAATATTTAATATGGGAATTTTAATAATAGTAATTGAACGAGAAAAAAGGATGAAAACTATTCAACGATTCATTGATACTGGTTTTTTCCTATTTTATTTACTTGTGATGTTTTAAAATCAATGGAATCATTAATTGGGATATTTTATGTTTGGAGCATTTTGTATGAAAAGAAAATTGAATGTTTTGTGGGCGAATGTGACGTGTTACATTAACAGGGCCTTTTTTAATATATGGGGGATAAAGACTGTATGTGTGTTTACCGTGGGATAAAATTATAAACTTCAAAAGTAGAATTTTAATGTGGATGTTCAAGCGATGAAGTCATAATATACTCAAATAAAATGAATATTCATTAATTTTCTTAATGAATAATTTGTCAAAATAATTTAACCTTTAATATTCAACATAATATTTGAGTTTGATTTGAGTTGAGTTGAGTGATGTGGATAATATCAATATCTCTATGAGAAACCTGAATTAAATTTTTGTGTTATTTGAGTATACAAGATTGTTGCCTGTATTTTGGGGAAATATTTTGATGACAATTTCGTAATTGTGAATTAAAATGGGATCTGATCATAGGGTAAAAATGTTTTAATGAGATACATCAATATCAACAATGGACAAAAAATTTTTTATTTATATTTAGGAAAACGAAAATTATTATATTATTACAATGTATGCATGTAAATGTTATTACCCTATAGTCATATTAAAAAAAACCTAACTTGAAAACTTTTCAAAATTATATGTAAATGAAAGAATGAATTTACACTAAATGTGGGTTTCTGTTGTCCACATGTTGTCCATGCAACCATCATTTACGGTGTTCAGTAGTTCGGAAGGTATGCGTACATATACATACGAAAAATTTGTGGTGGCGGGGCTTATATTGCAACCTATTCCAATTTCAAAATTAGATAGACATTTGATTTTAGATAAAAATTTAAAATAATTAAGAACTTTTATTAATTATTTATATATTTAGTGAAAATATACATGTTAAAAGCATAATCTGTGTAAATAAAGACTGGCATTTTAAACTTATGAGATTAAAATTCTAGATATTTATCATAAGTTATGACATTTTATCAAAAAATGTTATAGAAAATTGACATTTAACTAGCTGATATTAAAGTATATTATTGCTTGAAAATTATAATTAACAATGCACGTTTTTACTAACTGACATCATTGTGTTGTGTTTCGTGTGTGTGTGCTTTTGGCAAAAAAAATGGACGCAATTTAATGTTCGTGAACAATAACAATACATAGTGTATGTAAAGCGACTGGACTCACAAACACGATCAAAAATTGTCTGAACTAAAACTCTGCCTACGCGTCTATTAGGCAAAGTTTGTAATGAGCGCATACAATGGATTTTGAACATTACTTCCACGAAATAAGGTGATAATTTGATTGGAAGTTTTATACAACGACGATCAGACATTTCGATTTTTCGATTCAACGAATTTTGTCGATTTTTTAATTTGCGATTGTAAGTCCAGTTGTTTATACGTCAATGTGCAAAGCAAAAAATGGAATTTTATGACTTTTCCATCATGTGGTTGTTATGCTTGACGAATTAACATGTGTTTTTGTTTGCTTTTGTAATTAACAATGATAATATTAAAATTTTTACTTATTTATTGTTTAAGATTAATAAGATGAGTAGATAACACGAATTATTTAGATTATGGCTAATATAATTAATATATTGACTATCTTGTTGTTTTCTAAAAACGTGTTTACATATTACAGTTGAACCTCGATAACTTAAACCTCGGTAACATAAAAACCTCTGTAACTTCAAAAAATAATGTGTTCCCTTCCCATCAGAGCCCAAAACCTCTTTAACTTAAAATACGCAACCTCTATAACTTATAAATAATCTCTGTATTGGCCCTCAGTAACTTCAAGAAATGTTTCCACAACCTCTATAACATAAAATTGTTTGTCAATGAGTTATTTTAAAAGAGTGTCAAAAAAAAGGTTTCGGTATTTATTGCTTGCACGTGTTTACTATGTATTGTTAACGTAAACAATACATTACTTATTGTTTGCTTTATCGAAATTCTTCAAAGCGTTGCGGCGCGGCGGTTAGCTTTATGACGACGACTTACTTGCATCATAAGTTTTTGATTGTTGTCCTGGAAACATCACTTTACTTACTGTGTGATAAAACTGGCTTAAAATGAGTCCAAAAAGAAAACTAACAACCCTCACCTACGCTGATAAATTAAAAGCTATAGAAGCAGTGAAAAATGGATAGACCCTTGATAACTTAAAACCTCTATAACTTAAAATATTTTGTGTTTCCCTTGGACTTTAACTTATCGAGGTTCTACTGTATTTGTATATTTCTAATATCTTGCAAATATGCAAATGTTGTATGATTAAATGTTTATTATATACTAACTGCTCCGCGCGGTTTCACCCGCGTGGCTCCACCCCTGTTGGTCGTAGCGTGATAATATATACTATATAGCCTATAGCCTTCCTCGATAAATGAGCTATCTATCACCGAAAGAATTTTTCAAATCGGACCCGTAGTTCCCCAGATTAGCGCGTTCAAACAAACAAACTCTTCAGCTTTATAATATTAGTATAGATGTACGAGTATATCGGGCATAGCGATGTGGAATTATTTAAATTACACAGGATGATACTTTTCCCTTATTTGTTGAATGTATGACTTCCATTTTTTTTTCTTAGAATTTTCGATTGATTTCTTCTTTTAAATATATTTAAGCTGAGGTATCGGTTTTATAATGAGCAATATTGGTAACGGGATAATTTCAAACCACTTAACGCACAACACAATAATAGGTAAAGGTTATTAGAAATTATATTATAACAGTATTACTTAGTTAATGATTTACCAGGATACGGGATATTGCATGCTTTTGCAAATAAATAAAAAATGATTTGTTCAAATAAATATTGTTTTACAGTATGCGAAGACGAAATGAGCACAAAAAAATCATCGAAGATAGTTCACCAGTATCAGAAGGACCAAACACCAGCTTCGATGGAACCGTTGATGTCACAAAATAAAGAGGTTTAATATTAAGCTTTAATCGTATTGAAATAAGATCGAATTTCCTATATCTCATGTCTTCAATCGGCCTAACTCGCAATATTTTTATAATATTTTTTGTATTTTGAACTCTAAAACCTTTGATAGAAGTGTTATTTTGACTTGAACGTTTTGAAGCGTAAATGTATTTCGATATTTTAAATGAGATATATTTACAATATATTTGTTATTGTACCAGTGAGTATATAACATGATGATTTATTATTAGTGTGTTAAATCGAAACTCAACACGATTGTAACGCATTTAATAATAAAGTTATAATGGACAGAAAGAAATACATTTTTATTCACATAAAACATTTAAGGTTAATGTAAACTGCCTTAAATTATGTTTCCTATTTGTTCATAACACAGAAACTTTATTTCTTGTATTAAAAGACGCAACTCAACACGAGTTAAATACACTGGAACATATGTTTTTGTGTTATTTAGAAAATTCAAGGCAGTTTACATTAATTTTATTTTTAGAGTATAAACTCTATTCAGAAAAAAAGGCTTTATTATTTTGTATATAAGTCACAACTCAACACGACTTATATAGAATGTATAAAGATATCTTTAGTCACTGACATTTTGTACCAACAGGGCTAAAATAAAACTGCCTTTATGATGCTTCTAGTGTAGATTTACACAGAAAAGAGAATTTATTTATTATAGAAAGAAAGTTTAGAAGTCGCAACTCAACACGGCTTTAAAACACTTGTCAATTACAATTTAAATATTTATCACTGGAAAGCCTATGTAAAAACGCCTTAAATAGATGAAAATCGAATAGAGAAAAGAAAGAAGAGGAAAGTTATATAAACTTCTGTCATTTGTTTAGTGTAGGTCGATACTCAACACGGCTTCTAAACACTTGATTAACAATATTATGGTTAAGGTTATGGTTCAAAGGTGTTTTTAATAACCAATTTTTAAACCACATTAACAGGGCTTCCAGTGAAAATTTGAGACAATACGAAATAATTTTATGTGCTTAGAAGTCGCAACTCAACACGACTTCAATGCACTTATTACGGTTTTTGGGAAGGTGATAGCTTCTAATATATGAACGCAATGAATATATTTATTTATGTGGTAAGAAGTCACAACTCAACATGACTTCTATAAAAACAGCTTCTCTCTAAAGCTTGAATATAATATACAAATCAGATTTATCAATTGTGTTACAAAGTCGCAACTCAACCCGGCTTAAAGGCAATTCTTGATAAATCATTTTGTCACATTTTTGTATCGGGACCGAGTGTCTTGATGACCAAAGAGAAATTTTAAGTGTTCCTGCAACATTAAAAAAAAGTGTCATTTCCAGTGTTAAGGTGTTTCTAATCTACTTAGCACAGAAGAATCACCATTATTATTCGTTCATTAAAAAGTTAATACTCAACACGGCTTTTTATGGACGAGATATTTCAAAATTATAAGGCTAGTGTGAAACTGCCTTAATGCCTCGCATGTTTAAAAACAATAAAAGACAATATTGATTCTTGGATAAATCCTCTTTTCTGTGTAAACTATGGACTAGCAATATTAATAGATTAAAAATGTATGCATTTAACAGAATTATAAATGATAAATGCATTTACATATTTGTATAAAACAAATCTTTTTGAATTTATTATATGTTTCTATGAAATGTACATTTTTATAAAATATTTATTCTGATACTAAAATAAAATAGGTGGTCAAAATAATTATTATTAGGTAAACCTTCAATTTATTCATATCACAAATGATTAAATATATCCTTTTGGCGTTTTAATATAAGACTATAGTGATTTTGAGAAGAAAATTAAACATTTATATTTAACCTTTTAGGGTTACCACTATCAAACTATTCCACCTATTTTACAGCCTTATACTTCTTTACATTATTAATATTAGATCCACCTACTTATATTTTTCGCTTATTCCTTATTAATTTTATTTTTCTTTATATTTTAACAAATCTTAATTGGCTTCAGGAAGAGGGATGGTCATCATCATCATAGGTGAAGAAACTTCATCATCAATATTTATTTTTCTTTTTTCATAAATATAGGGTGTTCTTAAGATTAAAAAAACCATTAATTATTGTTAATAATCAGGAACACTCTGTATACTTTTAAATACTTTTCGTATATACATATTTATATTTTTTTCTTGTATACATTTCATTGTATATTTTAATATATTTTGCATGATATATTATTTTATTTAAAGCCGTTAGAGTGAAGCTCTTATGGTGCTCATTTATTGAAATATGTATGTATTTAAATATTTTTGTTCAAACGGTGTGTGAGTCATTGATCTTGTGGTTATATTGAAAATTTTACTACTTAATAAGTTTGGCTGTTATTATAATAGGTATCATATTTTATTGATACTACTGTTTGAATTGGTTTGTTTTGTAAGCAAAACGTTGTATATTTAATCCCTATGATGTTTTATATTACTACAGAAAAAAATGACTTACATGCCTTTTGAAAAATAATGCCTGTTTTCTATACTTTCAGAAATATTATTTTTCCTTACGCAAGACTCAATTTTGGACGTATTTTGATGTCAATATTGAATCATTCGCAAGTAAAAATAATTGTTTTATTATAGAAATCAGGAATAACTCGAATCAAAAGAAATAAGCCTTCATATGTTTTGGCTCTAATTGTCAATTAAAGATAATTACTTTTAGCGCGAGAAAATTTTGTGTGATTTTTTTAAAGGTTGTTTTGGAAGTATTTATTGAAATTTTTATTGGAATTATGATGGATGATAAAATATATATTATATATATGTTACCGCTATTTGTTATTTGTTTGTTATTTGAAATTTGATGTGACCGTGAAAAATATCCGATTTTACAACATCTTTACAATTACTATTTAGTTTTTAGGAAGAAATTCCTATTTTTTATTTATACATGTTAACTGTATCAGCTTTTTGTGTTATATTATTCTTGTTTGTAATCAATAAAAAAAACTAATTTTTTATAGTTTATTTTTCGCTATTGGAGTTTTGAAAGCTAAGTTTATAATAATTTACTTTCTACTCAAGCTTACGTAATCGTATGTTGTAAGAGTGAGATGCATATATTTCACTCGCTTAATATACGATTAGTATGTATTGTCCTATTTTATTTATTTGTTAGTAAAAAGCGGAACTGTATGTAATAATAAACATTTTAAATGCGTGTCACAAATAATAAATGGCAACAAATTTGTTTTAATTGAAATAAAATCATGTTAATGTTTTCGTTGTGTATAAGATCTCAGTTTGTTAAATGTATTGAAGAGTGGGGATAATAAATATGATTTTTAGTAGGTTATTAAATGAAATACAGTGAAATTGTAAGATGATTGTAATCAAGTAACTTAAATACCTTTACGAAAAAATGAGAATGTATTTTGTTTTTCTTCTTTTGGAGCATTAATTTAAAATGAACGATATAAAAATTATTAAAATATAAAACATATCTTCTAAATTAAATATAAAATAATGAAATAAATGTAATATTAAAATCTCCACTCTTTAATACAGTAGTAGTTGTTCACATGCCTCGTTGTGAGAACAAATGTGAAGTGATAGTTGTGGTTGTTGAGATCAGTATTTAGGTTGTTTATGTATGGAAATACATATTGAACAACAAAACGTGTTTTATTTTAATTTTTAATTAACCATGGTTGTAATAATTTGCTTTTTCTGTATATTTTTACAGATAATCTTGAGAGAATATTTACTATCAATATTCACGAATATTAATTCCATTAATTAAATTAGCTCTGCGGCCCATACAATATCCAATGATATTTTTATCAAAATAGCATTGGATATTGTTTGGGCCGCAGATATAATATTATAGGAAATTTTAAATTATTTTTGATTTATTTGAATTTTCAGCCTATACAAAACTATTAGGTATTATTAACTATTGTTTTTATACTAAAGGTTTTTATCAAACACGTGAATATTTACATAATACACGCATTAGTGTTTTATCAAAGATAATCTGTACGTGAGACTGTCCAGATATATATAAACAATTATTATAATACATAGATAAGTCGAATATCTGTGACTCAAAGGGAATCTTAGGCTCTGTATAGATACATAATATTATAAATCTTAGTTCTATTATAAAGTGATTATAAATCATATAAGTGATTATTTACCTCAAACAAAATTAATATATAACGTATAGTCTAACTCATTTAATGGCATGTAGTTTAAAAAAAAAATTACAATACTTTTCTTTAATAGCGAAACTCCTCCACTCCCGAAAGAGAAATTGGTTCATGTGTTTTTTTTTTTCATAAATTAAACTGCCAAAGAATTCGTGGGTAATGCGCCTAAATATTATTCTTCAATTAACAATTATCTCGATTGATTTTTAAGTAGAAGATATACATTCGCGTTTGATAAGTCGGTTGGTGTGGTTGTGTTTATTGATTAATCATGGTCTAATCAGTGAATGAAAGTGCAATTTTATACCATCGAATTAAATTGATTATAGTCGGTAGATAATATTAAGTAAGTAGGTAAGTACATACCTATAAATTTATAATAATCGGAATAGAATACTCTTATACATATATTTAGAATAGTATCAAGTTTCGATTTTATAGATCTTTACATGCATTAGATGCACAGATTAAGTATTAGTTACTTGATTAGATGGATTATAGCTATTAGGTATTCTACCTACGTTTGAAATGTTGTATGGTGAAAGTTCAATTTAAAACTGGTTAGTGGTTTTATACCGGTCAGAAATGCAACAACAAAACGTTGCACTTAACAACATCTTTAGGCGA
Source organism: Colias eurytheme (assembly GCA_907164685.1). NCBI lineage: Eukaryota > Metazoa > Arthropoda > Insecta > Lepidoptera > Pieridae > Colias > Colias eurytheme. The sequence continues at coordinate 22,149 of CAJQZN010036926.1, read as the reverse complement.
TTTAGTTTTACCTAAATTAATAAATCTTGCATATATACACATGCACACACAATATGTAGAGCAGTGGTGGCTCAGTGGTGAGACCTCGGACTTCGAATCGATAAGTCCGGGGTTCGAGACCGGGCGAGCGCGCAGGAAATAAATTGATTTTTCAATTTATCTGCGCATGTTGTAACATCACCACTGCTCGAACGGTGAAGGAAAACATCGTGAGGAAACCGACATGTCGAAGAATCAAAAGTTCGACGATATGTGTCATCCGCCAACCTGCACTTGGCCAGCGTGGTGGATTATGGCCTGTACCCTCATAGGAGGCCCGTGTCCCAGCAGTGGGAACATATATGGGCTGATGATGATGATACACATGCACATAAGCCTCTATTAACTGACAGACAACTTTTGAAATATCTTTAAGTACATACATAAGGATGCAGGGATTATATTGTTTATAACCAAATCACAAAATTTTTTACTTATCATTAGATATGAAACACCATTTTAATAAGTACCTAGCAACTAGATTAATATTGATATACTTTATATCAATGAATTTTATAATAGGCAAAAATATGGGCTAAATCTTGAATGCTTACAATTTCTATAGTGCATTATGTTATTATCGTGATTATCTATTAGAAGTATGTCAAGATTGTGCACGCAACCATAGGTACTTTAGACGGTACGGTTCGCAGAATAAATCGTAGCAAATTAAAAAATTAATTTTATTTGTTTTGCTAATAATACTGGGGTTTTTGATCATTGTCATAAATACAAAATTTTAATCTTCAATCGTCGTTTTACCGAGTTCAAGTATGCTAGAAAATTATGAAACACCGTGTACATAAATTACAATAATTTAAAAATGCGATTTTTTGATTGAAGATAATTTTTAATGCAGATTCTGTTTAGAATACCAAATTAATTAGTATGCAAATACATTTTCTTTAATTAATTTTAATAGGTACCTAGATATTGATAGTTAGCGAAAATTCGCTTCGAATTCAAATTCGAATTCGAAACGAAGTCTCAAAAGCTAAGCTCAAAAGAAAGACGATTCATTCGATTATTTTATTTCAGGAATAAAAAATGAAGATCCTCATCTTGCTTGGCCTTTTGGCTGTTTCTCCGTTAGTGCTCACTCAAACAACTGACTTGGTAGCTATGTTCGAGCCTGACTCCGTGCTGGTACAAATGGACGAATATTATTATGTTGACTTCAATGTAACAGGTATTTTATATAGTTTCTTAGCTACTTTGCCCGTCATCACTCGGGTTTTTTTAAATAGTTATTACTTATTTTTTTCTATACTTATTAATAGGAAATAAGGGAAGCGCCTTGTGGTCTAAGATGGTACGGCGCTTCCCTAGTAGGTAGGTTCAGTCTATGCTTGCCCCCTACATACAAATAGAACTTTAAGCTCTTTCTAGTACAGTATTTATACATACATTAAAAGTGTAGATTTAGTTATCTATTTATAAATACTGCTTCGATATTGTCTACATAATACTGAGTTAGAATAACAATAAGCCTCCCAAGTGAATTAACATTATTGGGTACAAGACCTTGAAAATATGCTTCTAAACAAATGTACAATCGATTCAATGATTAGACTTTTCATGCAAAAGACGAAATTTGTAGAGCAACCATAAATGCTCTACAAATTTAATTTAACATTTTATATCTACATAACAATATGTAAACACAAGGTAAACACTCAATAGTTTTACATTTAGCATGATAAGTATCCAAGTAATTAACTTTTTATCTACAATTAGATTAATACTTTTCACACGATAAGGTAATACGTGCGACTATTCAAATACCTGAGAAAGTTTACACTACAGGAGATATAGTTTTCATTCTGTTATATGCACATTTTTACAAAGGGGTGTTCTAGGGGTTTTGCACTACCATGGTGGAAAGCATCACTACATATAAAACAAAATATTACGTCGCGTATGTCTGTCCACAGAAACTACTGCACCGATTTACATACTGTTTTTACGGGTGGATATCGCACGAAGGTTTAAGTATAAGTATAAGTTTAATTTCTGGACTATCTGGACGAAGCCGCGGGCTGAATACTAGTTAAAGTAGGTATACATATATCATACGTTATCCAAATGAATATTAGCGATAGCAATATTTCATGAAATCTTACATTTCTAACAAGTTTTCATTATATTACAGGGTCTAATTTCCAAGCCAATGACGAAATAGTTGCGATTTCTGAAATGGAAAACTTAGCGACTGTAGAATGGAACTCCACATACCGACTTACTGAGGAAGAAGCGAATAATGGCTTTTTTGAAGGAAGATTAAGAATAAATGGCCATTTTCTTGGTAAGAACAGATTTTTTATCGACGTTTTTAAACGCGTTGAAAGTAAAAAAAAGATTGTGTTAGCCGAGCTCACGTGTCAGAAGTGAAACTTCTTTGGCAAGATTCAAAGATAATAAAACCATCGCCTTACGGTATTGCCACGATGCGGCCTTGAAATTTATTTTTAAATTTTACTCTCAACGCGCCTAAACTAAAGATGTTTCACTACAAAAACTTGATAAAATGAAAATGAGAGAGAGAGAAAGAGACAGATAGAGAAACACACACACGACACACCTTACAACTATTACCAAAAGGGTCGATACAAATTTTGAATTAGGTCTCAATTCTATCTAGCCCCCTTTGACACCGCGCGATAAGGAACTTCATTCCAAAAATTCCAAATTAAAATACCGCTTCCATGTAAAAGTAATTATAAAATGATATGTAACATTTCCAGGCAGACTAGAAGTTTACATAGAAAACAGAAGACAATCTCCAACAGGAACAATAATAATTCCCGTGACTGGAACATTACCAGTCACTGTGGTTCGACCGCAAAGAGTTATAGATTCGATCTTCACTACCAGTGTTGCTGTTCTTGTAAGTATATTTTTATTTTTTTCCTTGATAGAATAAGGTCAATTTTTTCCTCTTATCTATACTTAATCTTATAAAGCTGAAGAGTTTGTTTGAACGCGCTAATCTCGGGAACTAATGGTCCGATTTGAAAAAAAATGTTCCGTGTTAGATAGCCCATTTATCGAGGAAGGCTATTTACCATCACGCTAAGACCAACAGGAGCGGAATGCGGGTGAAACTGCGGAGCACAGCTAGTGTTTAATACTTCGTATTCGGATATTTTTGACTAAATTTTGATCTGATTGACTTATATATAATATATTTTTCTTTAAATTAAATTAATAATTAGTTGTTAAATACACTTTCGAATAGATAAGTTTTAATAACGACATACTGTGTTCTTGTTTCCTTAATGATTTTAACCAAATAATATTTTTTTTTTCTTTATTCTAGGTGTCGTTAATTTTCATAAACTTCGGCTGTGCGATGCACTGGCCCACGGTAAAGGAAGTATTGAAGAAACCAATTGGCCCAGCGATCGGAATGTGTGGACAGTTTATATTTATGCCACTGGTAAGTGTCTAATCTATAAACATTATTTATTGTATATTTTATATTGTGTGCGATTTTATAGTGTGATTTAAGTGTCTTAGACACTTAGGGGCTTAATGTGAAAAATGATATTTTTCTGCGGTGTATTTATTAATATTATGTCAATGTAAATTAATCATTATATTGTATGTATAACTATCGAAATGTATAAAACGTGTGTTCCAAGCACAATAGATCTTTTCATGGTAATTACATGTTTTTCTGTGTCAAAAGTCACTTTCTAGCGGCCTAACTCTTTCCAAACACAGAAATCTTATAAAATCTAATTTCACAATATAATAAGAAAAGTAATTAAAATGTATTACAGATATCATTCGGCCTCGGTTACCCCTTATTCCCCGACATGCCCGCGTTACGTTTGGGTTTATTCTTTATGGGCGTGTCCCCCGCGGGAGGGGCGTCTAACATATGGACCTTTATATTGGGAGGAAACTTGAATTTGTCGCTCGCTATGACCTCTATATCGACTATTGCTAGTTTTGGTAAGAATATAATTTTATTATGTATGAAATTATATTGTAGTATCGTAAAATAATACATCAAGTTTACAGGATAGTGTTAAAGAAAAAAAACTTTTATTCTTGTCCTTTTTAGCAAGATATTTCACTGTAAGTATAATAATAGAATTGATTGCGAAAAACTTTATTTTTCATTAATCAATCACGTACACGTAAGGGAAAACGAATTTTTAGACTAAATTTTGCCAAAACGGTATTAAAATTTGAAAGCGAAATTAAGTGGGTTCGAACCTACCTCATGATCCAATTTTTTCAAATATATTTATAAATTGCATATTTTTCAAAATTTCAAAGTAAATGTTTGTTTACAGCTCTAATGCCGGCCTGGCTGTTCAGTCTCGGTCAAGTGGTCTTCAGTAACGCTAACATAGTAGTCCCATACGCAAGGATAGGATATTTTGTAGTTGGTCTACTCGTGCCGTTAGGCTTTGGTCTGGCTATGCAGAAGTTTGTGCCGAAAATAGCAAAATTCATGGTCAGAATATTAAAGGGATTTTCCACTACGTTACTGCTGTTTATTATCATTTTTGCTATTATCACAAATTTGTATATCTTCGAACTGTTTAATTGGGCTGTAAGTATGATTTTATTTAAAATTCTTATATAGATTTTAAATACTGGTAACTAAAAAAATACTAGATATGAATGTTTTGCTTATAACTCAAACTGTTACTCGTTAATGTAGTTGGATGTTAGAGACGTTGTTTAATAAAATATTGATAAATAATAATTACTACTTTTAAGCAATAAGATGTTTTAGAGTCATTTAAGAGCTATAGTGCATAAAACAAAATCAATTCCCATATAATATGTTATCGTCGATTTAACTTACGGACAAATCGTCTAGCATGATAGCATCTAACCTCTGTTTCAAGCCTGTTAAAACTTTATAAATCAAACATTTTATTCCAGATACTAGTAGCGGGCATGGGTTTACCCTGGCTAGGTTATCTATCAGGTTACATCGTGGCTCGACTTCTAAAGCAACCGCATGAAGATGCGTTGGCTATTTCTATTGAAACTGGAGTACAGAATATGGGAATAGCTGTGTTCTTGTTGCGATATGCTTTGCCGCAGCCTGAAGCTGATTTAACTACGGGTAAGTTATTTTTATTTTGAGAAGTTATTTTTGACGTGACAACGTCTTATAATTCGATAGAGCCGAATGCACGCACGAAAAAACATGACTCATGCGGCGTTACCTCGCTCTGAGGCGTTCCATGTAAGGCTTGAAGTGCAAGCGAAAGCGCGGAACGAGCGACAAAGAAGCACAATCGGACGTTGTCACGTTCAACTATCGTCAGTAAACCGACTTTACAGACAACCAATTTTTTATGGATACTGATACTATTTTTGTGATGGTAAAAAGTTAATAATGTATGAAATTGCGTACAGATTCCAGTGAGGATTTTATCTAGATACTTAATATTATAAAGCTGAAGAGTTTGTTTGTTTGTTTGAACGCGCTTATCTCAGGAACTACTGGTCCGATTTAAAAAATTTTTCGGTGTTAGATAGCCCATTTATCGAGGAAGGCTAAATATTAATACTCTACTATTTAATCTAATATCTGCTTATTTTTTTACAGTTGTACCAGTATCAGTGTCCATCATGACTCCGGTTCCAATGATGTGCATCTTTATATACCAGAAAATCAGTGCTTTGTATGTACCGTTTCTTTATTATTTTCAATAGAATAAACAGTTTATAAAAAATAACACGCATAATTTAAAAATACACTCATAAATTATAATATCAAATAGACAAATATACTCTGATATATATTTTCATAATTTACTTAATTTTACTTATTTCTCTTATAATAAGATAAACTATTATTTTAGAACAGAATTATTATTGTAAAATTCACGTCATCATGCATCAATCCTGAATTTTTTAATTATCTAAATTCTACTCTACATCACTTAAATATATGTTTAAAGAAATAATACATATATCAGCATTAATCTTTATTCATAAATGTTAACTAATACATTTTTTTCACAGTATCCGCAATCGGAGAAAAGCGAAAAAAACAGCTATAGAAGACGAGAATACCATAGAGGTAACGGATAAAGTTCCAGATACCCCGGTGACAGATAAACAAGCAGCATAGACAATAGAATATTTATTATTGTATAATATGTGTACATAACTAGTCTGTAAGAGCTGTAAATATTTTTCTATTTAAATAAACGGTGTTTTATATTGTATTATTTGTTTTATTTCGTAGATAAGATTCGAAACTGATAGCTATAGAAACCGATTTAAAATCAATTTGATTTGCCATAAAATCATTACTGAAAATATTTTATTCCACATAATGACTAGTCTTTTGTAAGAGCAAACGATATAATGTGCATCTTACATACTTACACGTAAAATTTGATATGTTACTAAATTTTGTTGAACTAAAAATGAGAAAATAGAAGTAGAACCTTCTTTACATATCCATAGGAACCAGTGCATAGAACTGACACAAATTTTCTATCATGTCGTGATGTCACTCTATCATCAACCTTCATCAACTCGCAAACAGATTCAATAATGAAGAAATCAAAAACCAAATAAAAACAATGTAACCCAAACTAAACCCAACCACATAGCCGCAGCATAACTCTTAGAATAGCTAGGTCATATAAAACAATGGTTAAGCCAAAGTACGATCTACCAACTCCCACTTTCCCTTATAAAATTCCGAAAAGACTGAACATTCTAAGTGTTCCGAGGAAGTATATTATAGATACAGGTGAAGGAATGCCTGCTTTAACGCCTAGGGGTATACGAAAGTCGGCTATTGGTGCTCAAATAACTGATAGAGTTACTGACGTTGCGTGGCCGTATCTTCGGTAAGTTATCCTGAATACCATACCATATTTAGAATGTAATATTGTGTAGAACAAAAAGCATTTTAACACAAAATTCGTTAGCAGTCCTACAACTTAACTGGTTATTAACTTTTCTTAATATGTAGGCATGTGGAAATTAAAGACTTTTAACGGATTTTAAATGCGATTTATTCATTATGTATGAGAATGCAGTATGTCTCTCCGTGACCGCGCTCGCTTTAAAATATTCTAAACGTCTCTAATTTCTAATACTCGCGTAAAAGCAAACACATGAAAATACTATGTAGGCACATCTCTGAACGAATTCCAATTATTAAGATCTATTATAGTGCCCATTCATAAATAAACCTGTTAAACTCTTCATATAAATAGAACGCAAAAAATAAATAACAAATTAATCCAAGTAAAAACTACCAAACTACATTTCAGACGTTTCCTCATAATAAAGCGGATGTACAAACACCGCTTTAGTCAAGAGCGAATGGAAAAAATAGATCATATGATAGAAGCCGCTAACGCTACATGTTATTCAAAACTCGCAAACTGCGTGCTAGATCTAAAGAAACAAGACTCGAAGGATATTAAGAAAAAGCGCGGGTGGACTGAAAGCGAATGGAAGAAACATATGGATTATATTTCACAGATAGCTGGACCGAGGAGGGACTTTAGACCACCACCAATTAGGGTAAGTAAAAATAGGTTAATTATTATTGTACATTAACTGTGATTTTGGCAAACCTGGTGATTATTGCTATGAAAAAACGCCATGCTATGGCCTATGATTCGTTATTTAAATTATTTTCGATGGAAACCTGCTCGAAACTGTATATTAAAGGTTGTGTTTGCAAATCTTTCATCAAATTATGTGTTTACAGAGAGGACAAGGAAAGCCATTAGATGCTTTATTACCAAGAATCAACCAGATATGCCGCTTACCCGAGTTTAAGATTTACAGAAGACTATCACAAGAGGCTTGGTACAGAGATCCTGTTAAGGTAATAAGTTTATTGTATTCTACCTTTAAATGATCGCATTCGATGAATGTAGGGGTTAAAATAAAATATTTTTCCTCAGTCTTGTAAAAGTAATAAGTTGTTTCTTGCGTAACGTGGGACGTCAACATCGTCTTTGAAAAAATAAAAGATAGATAGCTTTTAGATAATTGTCCCTCAAAAAATATTCATATTGATATAAATTCATATGTATAATTTATTTATTTTAGGTTCCACCAAACGCATTGAAATACGTGATATCAGACCGTGTGAAGAAACTAGCTGTTGCAAGAGTTATACCGCAGCCCGGCGCATTTGATTAATTATTTATAAGAACTATTCAGTTCAAACTGTATGCTTTAAATAACTCTAGTTTTGAAAGATTTTTAATGTCCTATTCGAAAACTGTATTCCTTTTGAAGTCTACTACTTACTATATATTACTATAGCATTGTATTGTAACATGGTCATCATGCATGCATAGAAATTGAATAAAATATGCAGTATTTAGTTTATAAATCCTATTGTAAAGTAATTATTAAGTGAACAATTGAACGATTATCATCCAAAAAGTAGTCAGTTTTAAATTGAATAAAGGAATTTTTACAATAAAACAACATACAAATATTTTGGCAAATTTTATTTACACTGGTAACAATTGATTTAATACTGCATCTACGTCCACAGATCTTAGGAATAAAGTAAAATAAATTATTCTTAGACTAATTGTTGGCAACCCAACAACTTTTATTGAAATAACCAATAGGAGCGGGCTTTTAACGATATCTTATTTCTAAAATGATTTAATATAAATTATATCAATGATACATAATTTAAATGGGGTTTTTAATATCACAAATTATCTTAAAATAAATTAAAAATGTCAAGGTTACATAGTAAACAAAAATAATCATGATATGTAGTTCTTTGCTATAGACGTAAACTAATATGAAATAAGAGGATATAAATAAATTGAAATCTATTGGTTATTTCATATTAGTGAACATAATTATATGAGGCAGTGAATGATAGCGTTGGTGAATGCTTTGGTGGTAGACTGGCCTCCAAGATCCTTGGTCCTCACTTTACCGTCCGTTAATACCCTGAAAATTTATTAAAATATTACAAAATATGAATTTAATTATATTGAAAACATAAATTTATATGGTTTTGGATCTAATATGTTCGTATAGAAAGTAAAAATATCCATTCAAATAGGAGGAATAATAGGATATTTTTTCACGGTGCATTTACTTTTACATTTATTTAGCTAGAGAAAGAGCATTCTTTCGTGATATTTTAGTGAACGAAAACTCGTATTCAATATTGTTCAGTATTAGAACATTGCATAGAATCTTTTCGAACGCGCTAAGAACGACGAAAGAATGCTCTACGTCTGTTTACACTAAAAGAATTTGATATTGTGGGGTTAGAATGAGCATTTGCTCGTTTGATGTAAATGCACCGTTAGAAACCTCTTGCTATTATTAGTTACAAAACTGCATAAATAACATAGTCTTATTGTATGATACTTGAACAAACATTAAGACGTACACAGTTTTAAAATGGTTGTTTGATTATTATTGTACTATTATTAAACACCACCATTAATGTTTATTTCTTCTATCTACAATAAATAGGCTTTAGCCTTTATTTATTTAAAGATTAGCTTGATTTTTTGAAAGAAAAGCCTTTAAGCATTACTATATGTATTATGTTTATTAGTACATCTTTATAAAAAATCGTTAAAAAATAAGGTTTTTAACTTACTTGTTAATAGCGCCCTTGATCATTTTCGAGTACGAGTGCAAATTAACATGGGCCAGCAAATTGGCCGAACATAACAACATGGCGGTCGGGTTGGCGATGTTCTTGCCCACTGCGCCTGAGAAGATGTGTCTCGCGCCCTGTTTACCATTAACATATATATTATATAGCAATAGACCTAGTGTTGAACCTTGGGGGACTCCCAAGTATAAGTGCTAATTCACGTGGGTCAGTAAGTTAGCTGAACACAACATGGCTAAGAAGATGTGCCTCGTGCCCTGTTTACCATTTGTGTATAAATTATAGTGTATAGGACCTAGTGTTGAACCTTGGGGAACTCCCAATGTCATGCATTTTCAGTTTTCATTAAATGTGCAGTAAAATGTTTATTAGGATAACCAAATTGAAAAAATGTGTAGCAATAAATGTAAAATATTGGACAACATAATACACTTATAGACAATTGATTTAATTTAAAACTATACATAGTATTTTGGAATTATTCGTTTATTGGTGCATGCATATTATAATAAAACTGGACAGTTTTATGGGAGTCATACATTTCATACACCACGTGCGCATCGTTCGCGTTCTTTCTTTGGTAAAATTGACTTTCTTATTTGTTGTTTCATTTACCTGTTCAAAAACAGCGCACTCGGAGCTATAACTAGCACCAGCGACTACACCGGCTCCGCCAACTAGCCCAGACGCGAGGTTATCCACAATGTTGCCATATAAGTTCGGTGTGACCATAACATCAAATTGGTTCGGGTTGGACACCATTTGCATGGTGCAGTTGTCGACGATCATCTTCTCGAATTGGATGCGCGGGTACAGTTTTGCGATCTGGAAATGAAATTTAGAGTTGGCAACTTTTTGCTATGAAAATAGAAATTATGAAAATATCATTGAAAATACGTAATAAGTAGGTTGACATAGATCTCAATCACTACATAGTATAAAGCAAAGTCGCTTTCTCTGTCCGTAAGTATGCTTAAGGTTGATGTTCCGACCGTCCCTCCATACATTTTTGATTACCTCTAAACACTTAACACAGACACTATTTCTTTAAAACTAATCATTTTATCACTTCTCTATAATGAAATGTGTGCGCGTTCGACCTTTTTAATCAATAATTTACAATATTTACTTAGAAAAACAACAGTAAAATACCGGAAAAATTTGACACTTCTACAGTAGTGTGCGTGACTTTTGCCAAGCGAAACACGACATAAAGCACGACATCTAGCGCATAGACTATATACTTATTACAGATCTAGCGCGTCAATGTCTAAACGAAAGGCGATGTTTAGACATTGACGCGCTAGATGTCGTGCATTCGCGTTCGTTATCTTATGCATAATGAGCATAATTCTAATAAATCAAAGTTCTGTGTAAAAATTGAGTAATTTCATTTCCAATCGTTCAAAGAAAATAACAATAAAATAAAATAAAACTAATGACCTTAGAAACTATGTTTTTTTTTTATTTATTACTCATTATTGTTCGTCCGTCGTAGGTCTGTAAACTGTATTGTACACTGAAGGTAAATGGTACTGTAGGTACTTTAGTTCGGCGTCGTCGCTCGTCGGCTTGATATAAAATTACATGCTTGATTTCATTGACACGCGCTATAATTTGCGCGCGGAATTTCTTGTGTTGTGAATTTATTTTTGTATGCTATGCATTTTAATTGATTCAAATTGCAATGTTTCTCTAGTATGCATTTGAGACTATATTGTAAATTGTAATAATTGATCGTGGGTATAGTAATTAATTATTCTAATAACGCAATTAGTAATATATGTATTTTCGGTGGGATTCAAAACAAAAAATTGGCCCGTGATTTTTATGAAATTTCACCACATTGCAAATCACATCAATCATAGTTCATACACATGTATGACGAAAGTGATTAGTATTGTGGCTAACATTGACTCATCAGTTCATCACTGAAACCAGTGATAAATCAGTACCTATATCATATTGTGTTTGAATATTTTTAAACAATGATATAAGTATACAATTATTATAAATCGGTAAACTATCAAAGTAATCACAAACTTGCAAACATTGGTAAAATGTCCAGTAGTTTATGAGCCTATTCATTACAATCAAACAAACAAACAAAGTTTTCCTCTTTATAATATTAGTGTAGACAAACACTATGAATACGATCACGAATGCAAATTCGGGGATTTTCTAATTATTGCTAAATAATAATTGAATTCGTTTTGAAATACTCTATAATTTTTAGTGTATAAATAGACATTTATAATGTGGTGCTCATTTTTTTTGTACTGCTAACGCTATTGTAGGTACCTATTTTCGTTGTTTTATTTCAAGTGAACACGGCCATACAATTTTGTCACGAGCCGCCTATGATTGTAGGTACTTTTGTTAGGCTCCTTCGTCGTCCGCGTCGGCTCGAAAGTTCTTGATTTCATTGTCACGCGCTATGATTTGCGCGCGGATTTTCTTGTGTTGTGAATTTATTTTTGTATTATTATTATTTTTTATTTATTTTTTTATTTTATTGATTCAAATAAAATATTTCACTAGTATGCATTTGAGACTATATTGTATTATGTATAATTTATCGTAGGTATATTTATTCTTATAACGCAGTTATATTTTCGGTGGGACAATTTGACCCGTGATTTTTCTGAAATATCATCACGTTGCAAATCACATCAATCATACACACGTATGACGAAAGTATAGTGGCTATAATTGACTCATCAGTTCATCACTGAAACCAGTGATAAATCAGTACATATATCATATTTTATTGTGTTTGAATATTTTTTAAACAACGATATATACAATATTATTATAAATCGGTAAACTACCAAAGTACTTCCGAATTTTCAGACAGACAAACAAGTAGTTTGAACACGCAGTTTTCTTATACTAGTAGCAAAAATCAAAACCATAATATTATGTTTCCCTACTATATTTTACTAAAAGTCGAGTGCGTCGAAATCGTAAATAATAATATGTTTTTCACCTTCCTGGTTATTTTCCCATAGTAAATAGTGTTTTAGGTTTGTTGTTGTAGGTAGGAATAATAATAATTATTCTTACATGTTGGTTATGAAATGTATATTGAAATAATTTACTTTTACAAATCATTAGTGATATAAGTTTTGAGTGAAAATGCTTGGATCAGCATAATATTATATGGTACTTCAAATACATGTTTTGATAAAAAAAACAATAGTGTAATAAAATAAAACTGCGTTTTATTGTAATCAATGTTGACAATTTTAAATTCCAAAATTATTGATCAATAAAATAGTTTACACCAACAAATATATAACTTTTATTTTTATAACAATCGTTCATAATATAAACCGTAGCAGGTGGCGTTTTGAAGTTCTGTCTACTCATACAGAAAAATGGAAAACTTGTTTTTTTTGTAAACAATTTATTACTCATGTTGTTTGGCAACTCGAAGCGTGGTCGTCCGTCGTAGGTACTTTTGTTCGGCGTCGCGTCTTCGTCCGCGTCGGCTTGATATAAAACATTCTTGATTTCATTGACACGCGCTATGATTTGCGCGCGGAATTTCTTGTGTTGTGAATTTATTTTTGTATGCTATGCATTTTAATTGAATCAAATTGCAATATTTCTCTAGTATGCATTTGAGACTATATTGTAATAATTGATCGTGGGTAGGTATAGTAATTAATTATTCTAATAACGCAATTATATTTTCGGTGGGATTCAAAACAAAAAATTGGCCCGTGATTTTTATGAAATTTCACCACATTGCAAATTATATATTATACAATTACAATTACAATTATTATAAATCGGTAAACTATCAAAGTAATTACAAACTTGCAAAATATGCTTTTCCGAATTTTCAGACAGACACACAATTTTATTAGTTTGTTTTAGCAAAGTAGGTACCTATACCTATACGCTTACGTCGCGCGTCGCGTCGTCGCAAACGGTGCGCCCAGAAACAAACATACCTAATTCAGTTACAATCCTTTTTTTGTTCCGTAATTTATTGTATTTATTCTAATACGATTTTTTTTATTCGTCGGCCAGTTCTACTAGGTATAAAAAGATAAAATTGAAATATAATTATTGTAGCGACAGCCATATTATGTTACTATGTTTTCGTAAATATGTTTTTCACCTTCCTGGTTATTTTCACATAATCTTATCTTCTTATATATAAAAATGAATCGCAAAATGTGTTGGTAAGCGCATAACTCGAGAACGGCTGAACCGATTTCGATCATTCTTTTTTTATTATATTCCTTGAAGTACGAGGATGGTTTTTATGTAGAGAAAACGTAAATATTATGTACCACGGGCGAAGCCGGGGCGGACCGCTAGTATATATATATAAATGAATCGCAAAATGTGTTGGTAAGCGCATAACTCGAGAACGGCTGAACCGATTTCGATAATTCTTTTTTTATTATATTCCTTGAAGTACGAGGATGGTTCTTATGTAGAGAAAACGTAAACATGTACCACGGGCGAAGCCGGGGCGGACCGCTAGTCTTATATATAAAAATGAATCGCAAAATGTGTTGGTAAGCGCATAACTCGAGAACGGCT
>CAJQZN010036924.1:39505-70793 GCA_907164685.1 Colias eurytheme | reverse complement strand
GAAGGTTTAAAAAGGGCCGTAAATGTTAGAAAAATTAATTCATCACCTTAATAGAAACCGCATTCAAACCGGTCTATCCGCTAGTGAGGTATAGACATGTGTCTAAACATTATAGCATCAACAGGCTACATTTATAATAAGCCTTCCTTCCTTTAGGGTGAGAAAGGTCACGGATTATACATAACAACATACATAAAATTATATTATGTACATAACTATGCCCCGGGTTAATCCAACAAACACTTCCTTCGCTAGAAAATGAAATATCAATTATTATCAAGTTTAATTTATACTCACAAAAACATGAAAAATCTATCATCGGTTTTACGAAATAGCCCTGTCTTACGATAAGAAATCTCAAATACATAGTTTACAAATTATTAAGAATCTTCTTCATTTTTGACAACATCCTAAAAAACGCTTAAACTCATCCAAGAGATTAAAATTGGAATAAACAATTGAATAAAAAAATACTCCTTTTTAATAAAACACAAATACTCTACGAATTAAATAAAATGAAAACCTCCGTCAATTTGACAACTACCAACAAAAAATATTTTAAACCCATCCACTTTAAAATCTTAATCAAAAACACTCGCCAATCCCTGTTACGAACAACTTCCGTTACCCACTATGCTTGACGACTTCCATACAAACAAAACTTCATTGTTCGGTCACGTGCTGTGCGCAGATGTTATTTATCTAACTTCCTTGCACCTTACCATCCTATTCTGACAAACATACGAAATTTTATTGAAAAAAAAATCATATGAGAAGACTACCTGTGCCCGCGGTTTTACACGCATAGCTCCGCTCTTGTTGGGCTTAGCGTGATCATAATTATATAGCCTTCCTCGATAAATGGGCTATCTAACACCGAAAGAATTTTTCAAATCGGACCAGTAGTTCCTGAGATTAGCGCGTTCAAACAAACAAAGTCTTCAGCTTTATACTATTATTATAGATTATAGATTTCAAATAATAAATCACTTTCATAAACAAGGGTGCAATGGAAGTGCTCCCAAGTGGTCAAGACTAGCATTGCGTCACGGATCGACTTACTAACTTAAGTTTCAACTTAGGAAGTATTCGGTTACTGTGGTCGCTCACTTTTACTTAACCAAGGCTTTGTGTCTTAAGTTATTGAGATTCATTTGATATTGTTGAAGTATCCAATTAAGTTAGTTGATTACGTACATCGGTGTTTTAATATTATTTCGTTCGTAAGTAAATTAAGAGTCGGAAACTGCCACTTTCAGTGATGATATTTTTTATGGGTTTTATTTCTCTATATCTATATGATAGTATAGAGGATTATAATATACATATTATGCCACAATTTTAAAGGTTTGATAGATAGAATTGTAATAAAAATCTAAAACACAAACAATAAAAATATACAGTAAGTAGTTTTTAAATTTACACTTAACAAACAAACAAAAAATAAAATCTTATCTAGTTATAATATTTGTTAAGGTTTTCAGATAACATGGCTGTTGTTGTTTAATTATATTATTGCGTTCTTATTTAAGTTCTGGGAAAGTATGTTTGTCTGTTACTGGTGCGTATTTACATAACATTTTAAAAAATAATAAATGATACATAGTTTACTTTTTGTAAACACCACGCTAGTTTTATGTGTAAGGTGAATTTAATAAATAATTCGTAAAAATAAATAAATAAATAAATATTATAGGACATTATTACACAAATCGACCTAGTCCCACATTAAGCTCAATAAGGCTTGTGTTGTGGGTACTAGGCGACGATAAATATAATATTTAATATATACATATATAGATAATAACACCCAGACCCAAGAACAAATAATTGAGTTCATCACACAATTAATATTTACCCTGACCGGGGATCTAACCCGGGACCGACGGCTCAGTAGGCAGTTACTTTACCACTGCGCCAACTGCGTCGTCGAGTACCTAAAAAAAGAAAATGTAAATAGAAATAGAAAGCGTTTTATTTGCCACCATGTAACTCTTAGTAATTAATACACAAAACAGAAAAAAAAAGATAGTAATGGAGGCAAAAAGGACTCCCCGTCAGCAAAGCAGCAACCATTATTTAAAATGTATTGCTGCACTGATTTTCAGAGGAGACCACGTGACTGTACAGATGCAATGATTCAGTATTAAATGATACATATAATTATGGAAGTGTGTTTATGTATGTACCTATTTAATATTCATAGAGCCTAGAGTAATCTCAAAAGAGTATAAAATGAGGTAATAATTTTATTTATTATATTTTTATCTTGTTATAGTGTTTTGTAAAATTGTTTATAGCTATAAAAAAAAGATTTTTCTTAGTTTAAAACTATTTGTATCGGTTATATATTTAGAAAAACTCAGCCACATAATTAGTTCGCTAATAATAGTTAATTATGGAAACAAATGACTAAATACATTGTGGATATACGAAGAATGTCCGTCCGGTTGTTGGCTCCATATTGGGGCTTCGGATTCCTAACATAGCGCTGCAAATTTAGGGTTGTCACTTGGCTCTTTTTAATTTTTTTTATCGAGTTAATAGGCATCATATTTTGGTGAGTGGCCGTCTATGAAATATTTATCTTTAATTAAACTCATGTTTTAGGTCTTAATATCTTTAAGTTAGACCATTTAATAAATGTAATTTTTAAATGTACGAAAAATAACTTGCTTTAAATTTAAGTAATTTTAGTACTTCGTTTATTTTAACATCCTCGCGTGTAATAGACGCATAGGCCAACGACGACAACGACTTTATCGTGCTATAAAATAAAAATTATCAACGAACGCTACGTAATAAAAATAAATAAATATATTTTATATTATAAATGAAGTCAATATAAATAATACAAATACGCAGAATCCATTTTATATAGTAGGAATTTTCTTTAAAATTGAATATTTATTGAAAAATATTATACGCGGCAGCCCTAATCATATGATCTATCAGGCGACCTAAATCCGATCAAGGCTAGTACAGTGTAAAAATACTTTCAAACTGTATAAGGCTGAGAAATTAGTGACATCCATGTATATTATGTATGTATGTTATAATAAACATCCGCTAAGAAAACATACAATATAATAAGTTATGTGTAAATGACGCATAAGTAAGTAATTCTTACATAAATGTTAATCCCTCTGTTGTAATTGTGTGATAAATTAAAATAGTACTTATTTCTTGGTCATGAATGAAGAATAAATATAAGTGTGTTGTAATCTAGACCGTAACTTTTATTTTAAAGCTGAGTTTATTTGTTTGTTTGAATGCGCTAATCTCAGGAACCAAAGGCCTAATTTTGAAATAATTTCACTGTTCGATAATCCATTTATCGAGGAAAGCTTTAGGCTATAGCGCTATAGCCTATAGGTATACCATCACTTAAAGACCAATAGGAGCGGAACAATGCAGGTAAAACCACGGGGTACAGGTAGTACTAGATAGATCTTTTGCTACATATAATTGCCTTTCATTCTAATAAATAAAAAACCAGTATAACAACAACGCAACAATATCAAGAATCTGAAAAACCTACCTACTACTATATCTAAACTTATATTACTTAACACAAAAGTCCTATCAAAACTTGCTCAGTATTTTCCAATATCTCCAATTATTTAGAAGCGTAATAAATTACCAATTAGATCTAGATTTTGAAAAAACTGTTCTGTAGACACTTTCGTTTGACCTGGATCAATCACGCACATACCTGCAAGTTAATTTCGACTCTATTCCCTTACAATAAGAGCTATTTTGTATATAAACGTTTGTTTTAAGTAAGACAAGGACAGAGATACTCGCGATATCCCTTTTGCTTGAGAAATTTCAAATCCGAATTAAAGTACATAATTGTAATTATAGTGAATTATGATTGTTTTTTTGTTTTATTACGTGAGTTTTATAAATAAATCAAGGCAAAAGCAAAATTCTAAATGTATTCGCCAAAAGAGAAGATCAAGGCTTTTTAACAGGTTTAAAATTTAAAATTTAATTCAGTTGCCCATTGCCCGTGGATTAATATGTTTTTGCTCATAATATACACAGATGGATTACCTAGTTCAAAGGAATTCCGAATTACATCATATGCCTACATAAGAAATATTGTCGGTATAACATATTATTGTTTCTTTATCACGCAGACACAGCTCATCGGATTTTGATGAAGTTTTGCAGATAGAAAGATTATAAGGATTGGCT
Organism: Colias eurytheme; assembly: GCA_907164685.1. Lineage (NCBI taxonomy): Eukaryota > Metazoa > Arthropoda > Insecta > Lepidoptera > Pieridae > Colias > Colias eurytheme. The sequence goes on along the minus strand of CAJQZN010036924.1, from coordinate 66,590 downwards.
CATATTCCGAGCTCAAGCTGATATTTTAAAGGTCTTTAATATTATTAACTAAATATGATTATCAAGCGAAGCAAGGTTTAGTTACTAGTATGCTATTATCACGTGAATCGTGATGGTCGATAGGACCAGTTTAAAATTATTGTAAGGATAGACAAGTAATTATTTTCCATTTTGTCATTATAATAAATGTTGTTTTCTTATAAATATTTATAAATGCGACAAATGTCAGGGCAATATAATTGGCAAATGGCATTTATTCGATATTGAACGAAGTTATAATGAGGGCACTAATGATTTAATTGTGGTAGAAGAAGTTACGATAAAAATATATTTATTTTTTGTTTACGCTGAGCATCGAACTTGACCACAACGAATAGTAATTGTTACCTAATTGCCTTTTAACCATTTTAATGTTTATTTAAATAAAAAGATTTGTCTCAAAATTAGCACTGCCCCTTTTGCGGGTAGAAACAAAAATAAACAAAAAATATAATACATTTCAATTTATAACCCACATATTATGTGCAAAAAAAATAGATTCTATTTGTATTCCATTCATTATATAATTTGTATATAAACTGTATTTACTCAAAAAATTAAAAAACCCATTCAATACAATGAATGGTCTGCAATATAACCTTCAAAATGACCTTTTATTACAAGAGCAATGAGTAATGCTCGCAAATTTTAGGAAAAGCCACTGTATTATCTAGGTCACATGGTTTATTTTCTAACCTCAGTGGTTTCATACATACCAGTATAAAGACATGTATACTAGTGATTTGATCTGGCTTTCTTCGGTTTGAACAATTGATAGAGAAACCAATAACCATACTTAACACTATGAATAAGTTCAGAGAAGAAGATTTTTCCGACTCGCGTTTGATAAATGTTTGTCTGTTAGGCTTTTGCAGCTAAACGATAGTACCGATGTGGATGAAATTTTGAAAGAAAATAGTTAAAAATCCATGGCTACTTTTTAACAAAAACCAACGCCAGATGGCTTTCTTTTCTTGTTTAATTTACATTTACAGATTGCTATAATGTTTCCTCTACAAATAACATCGTATACTTAACAAAGAATCTCAGTGGATTATTTAACAATAATCCAGTGCACAATATGCACAATATGCAAATGGTGTTCAATGAATTGATAATGCAGTTTTCACCAGGCGCATTCTTGCTGTCTGCTTGTTACTGTTTGTTCATTAGTATGACTTTAATGTATTTATGAAACTATAGTATGTTTGTCTTTGTCCATACTCCATAAACTTATTATTTCGTCAATATTTGTGTAAACTTGTCAATATATGACTAGACTGGACTTCACCAAATTAAAATCTATCATTGACCGTTGACGTATTAAAATCCATTAAAAAAATACGTGTGGCACTCGAGGACTGCCGCGGTAAAGCTATTGCATAGCATCGCATCGCTGCAGCTGTGCTGGTTGGAGTGGGGGGTGTTAGGTTTTTTCGTTACGGAATTTTTACATTCAGTCGCCGCGCTCAATGTATGAGATAAAAGCTATGCAATAGCTTAAAAAAAAAAACAATAGGTATTATAATCAATACAGTGCAATCTAAGTGTATGAATATACATTTAAAACATTTTGTCCCCGGGTTTTCCATTAAATAATGATACAGTGAGTTGTGAATCAGGTTTGAATATTATCGATATTTTTATAGAAACTACGCCATTATATATTTTTTACAAAAGATCATAAATATTCCTTGATTCTATTGAAAATAAATAAAAATTCATTGACGAAGAAGCGAAAGTCAATTTTAATCTAACTTTCTGACTCAAATTAAAAATGTGAAATTGTATATTTTGATCTTTCCTTTTATCTGTCTATTAAAATTCGTTTAGTAATTTAGATAACCAAATTATAAAAGACATAACTAAATGAATAATAAACGCGAAAGTATGTTTGTTTATCATTCTTTCACGTTGAAACGGAGCGGTTTTATATTTTTGCATTTGGATATAGTTAGGATGCTAGACAGATAAATAAGGAACTTATTACGCGATGAAACATCACATACCATGAGAATATCCATTATGATGTTCGTTTTAACCGAAATTTTAATTTCTGATAGATGGCGCTATATGAATAACAAGCTGCTCCGCGCGGTTTCACCCCCGTGGCTCCTTTCCTATTGATAATGTTGAGCGTGATGATATATAGCCTATAGCCTTCCTCGATAAATGAGCCATCTAACACCGAAAGAATTTTTCAAATCGGACCTGTAGTTCCCGAGATTAGCGCGTTCAAACAAACAAACAAACTCTTCAGCTTTATAATATGAGTATAGATGTGACAAGTATGAAAATTGTCAATTTTGTTTGTCCAAGCGAGCCCGCGGGCACTAGCTAATATAACATATGAGTATCGATATAATGAAATAAGCACAATACTTTGGAAGTCCGGTTATGAGTCAGAAGTGAGATCAGAGCCTTTACAGCATCATATCCTTGTGGCATTGACACTACTTTATTATTGGCAATAAGGTTGAGATTATACGTTATCTGTAAGCGTGGGAGGCTTGTGACTGACCGGTAGACATGTTAGGTGGTACCTACATGAACATTATTGACTTAGACTTTAGAGAAATATCCACCTATCGTATGTTTCAATCATATTTGATTTGATTCAAGTTTTAATCATATTTGATCGATAAAATGTGTAATACTGTAAGAGATGAATATCACAATGTGTAAACAATGTTCTTAATTTATCCTATCTTCTATTATAGTATAAAAATGAGTCGCAAAATGTGTTGGTAATATTAACGGCTGAACCGATCTCGTTAATCCATACTAATATTATAAATGCGAAAGTAACTCTGTCTGTCTGTTACTCAATCACGCCTAAACTACTGAACCAATTTGCATGAAATTTGGTATGGAGATATTTTGATACCCGAGAAAGGACATAGGCTTTTTATTGCGAAATATGTACCACGGGCGAAGCCGGGGCGGACCGCTAGTTTATAATATTCCTTGAAGTACGAGGATGGTTATGATGAGAAAACATAAACATGAACATATATCGGACGAAGCCAGGGACTGCAGGTAGCCTATATTTATAACCAAATAGTGACTAACCACTGCACGAATGACGTAAGCGAGCACTAAAAAGGATTTAAAATTCATCGCATGATGTGTTGATATTTTTATCCGTGGAAAATCGTGCCAAATTATTATTTACAACCGGTATTTGTTTGTACATATTATAAACCCAAAACTACTGGATCGATATTTAACCCATTTATAGCTTATTAATGGATAACAATAATTAACCCATTTTATATATAATACTCTCAATGTGCAGATAATAATTTAAGACTCTATAGTTTTTCGCTTTAAGCGCGTTGATATCTCTTCTAAAGAGTTCAGATTGAAATTATTACGACCCAAATATTATATTTATTATTTATCTCATGCTTCATCAACGAATCTTATACTATAGTCTGTCCACTATAAGAATTGCTTTTTGACAGCTCGACGGGTGATACCAGAAGTGATGTTCAAAAGATTATCGATTGTGATACCATTTCAATTATAAATTAAAAATATTATCATAAATCAAATCAGGTACGTAAATAATAATTACAACGTAAACGTACTAATAAGACATGTAATAATAAGACCACATATCTATGCATTGTATGTTAAAACTAAACTAAACTAATATTTTATTATTTATTGGTTTCTATCTTACAATTTGGTTGTCTTTACGTTTAAATTATATAACATAATAGAAGAGTTTTTCTGCATCGGATATATTTTACAGAGTATTTCTATCGATTATTATAATCTATCGACCCATCATTGAATAATTCTATGTAGACATCACTAAGTGGGCGGGACTGTCCATGAAGAACGATAATTATTTGTATGACATTTTAACATAGACAATACAATCCTTCATAGGCGTGAAGCTGTCAAAAAGCAAATAATATAATGGACAGAGTATATATTATACAACTATAGAATATTATACGTGCATAACCTTATTTTTAATATAAAAACGGCATTTCTCGTTAATTCCGGCTCATTAAATATAATGCAACGTACACGACAATTAACCTTATTCCCAGCAGTAATTGAGTTCATTATTCAAGTACATGACATGTACATACTCGTATAATTATTGTGTGACATTTCTTCATCATACAGTAGAAACGATACTGCGAAGGATCGATTCAGTAAGATAATCTTAGGCGCGGGACATATACAAGCGCACTGCGGGCGCGCATCGGGTGCACTGCCGGCGTGCATCGGGTGCGCTATTGGCATTTTGAATGAAATAACTTTGGAAAGGCGGCGCAACCGTGGCACAACGGTGGCGTGCCGTCTCGACGCCTTTCCAAAATTCTTTCATACAAAATGTATAAGAAGGACGTGGTGCAAAACAGATTCAAGAGGTGCGCTTATGGCACGCCCGCGCCCGCGCCGCTTGTGTTTGACCCGCGCCTTAGTTAAGCATTAGGGTGCTTTTCCACTAATAATGTGGAGGGTATGTAGAGAGGAATGTGTTTGTAAATAACCAATAATATCGCTTTTAATAAACTATATGAAGTAGGTATATTATTGGTGGAAAAGCACTTTTAACCTTCGTATTTAAATTTGACATAAGAAATGAAATAAACCGTTATTGAATAGCAAAAAGGATTTATAAATATGTACTTGTATTTAGGTACATATTATATCGTATTTTTCATCCAAATTTGTTCAGACCTTTGTTACCCTAGTCTATGAATCTCAAAATCTACATTTTAAATTTCAATTGTATACATAATACACTTGTGTTGTAAACTTTCAATACGTAAAACCGGTCAAATAGCTCTTACTGAATACTGATAATCTGTTAAATCTGATATAATTAAATATAAATCGGACTAACCTGAATTGCAAAGATGTAAGGCCAGCGGTTTGACCTTAGGAATAGTTTTTATGCGCAATCACAAGGCGAATCATCTTTACGGCTGTCATTTATTAATTCCTGACATAATAGGAATTATCATGCAATTAAATCTACATCTACACTAATATTATAAAGAGGAAAACTTTGTTTGTTTGTTTGTTTGATTGTAATGAATAGGCTCATAAACTACTGGACCGATTTTAAAAATTCTATCACCATTCGAAAGCTACATTATCCACGAGTAACATAGGCTAGGTTTTATCCCGGAAATCCCACGGGAACGGGAACTATGCGGGTTTTTCTTTGAAAACGCGGGCGAAGCCGCAGGCGGAAGTTAGTCTATAATATTGATGTAAAATATTAATGTAGTTACAAAGATAGTGTTTGTATTTTTTTTGTGTTTTATATAGGACCGCGTAGACTGCAGGTTCCTAGGTTTTCTTATTATATGCAACTCAAATGCCTAAGACATAATATCAAAATAATTGACTTTTATTAAATTAATGTGTTAGAATGTGTGATACCTACTTAAAATAAATGTCAATTAAAAAAAAATTGCTTTGTATGATATAAGATAACTTAATTATATGGATCAAAATCTGAATTAAATGAAATAAATAACCTTTCTGGTTAATCCTCGATGGCTGGACTAATGCCAACTTACATTATGTGAGCTTAAGAAATAACTTCCAAACATGGACCAAAAAGCAATTAAGTTTATTTTATTTTATTAGTTAAATATTTTAAAAATAAATGAACAAAATATAAAAAAGCTCTACCCATGCATATTATAAATAGCAAATTCCCATCAATTTGTAGTGATACTTAACGTGAATATATTACTTAGCTAAGTGAAACAGCACAACTTAGATTAGCATAGCTTAAGTCGTTGGCATTCGCGAGATCAAGTTCATTTTCCAGTTAATTTCAAGAAATCCAAGCGACTGATGTGGGCGTTTTGAGCTTTGCCGTTTTCTACATAATTGCTATTACGTTTTTTTACTGGATTTTCATTAGCTGGTAGCACTAGCATGATTCAATCATTGCATTGATATCAAATGATGAACAATTTTTTTTGAGAAAAAAAAATACCTAGTTTATTCTACAAATTATACAGTAGATTAAAAGTGGTTTTTATATTTCTTTTCATGATTAATTTCATATAAATAAATTTAAATAGAAATTTAATCGACACATTAAATAGAAAGTAAATAAGTATGTATATTTATTCCAAAACGCATTATTTAAAATAATAAATTAATTTTAGAAAAGAAATGTTTAAAGTTTAAACCTAACGGAAACACGTATCATTGATCAATATTATTATGTGATATTATTTATAAACAACTCCTAAACTCAAAGTTCATCGGATATTCGTGGTCACGTATATAATCGTATCGTTATCGTGTCGTCACGTCGTGAGATACTTTGTGACGTCATAGCACCGGAAACGGCTTTTTGTGAAATAGCCTTTTATCTACCATAAAGCATGATATTTAGAGCTTATTGAGAACTTGAACTTGCTATGTTACTCGGTTAAATTCTTAAGCAAACTATATCTATACTCATATATATTTTGTCTATACACTAGCTGTGTCCCACGGTTTTACCCCCATTGCTCGATCGAGTGATGTATCTAACAATGAAAAAAATTCTCAATCGGACCAGCTGCAGCAGTTCTTGAGATTACCGCGTTCAAACAAAGAAACAAACAGATCTAGCTGCTCTTTGTCTTCAGCTAATCTTGATTGTAACTAACACTATATTCTATAAAAATATAAAGACATGGGTAACTACATATACAAAAAAAATGTATGCGTGTACTAGAGTACCTACACACGTAAGAAGTGAAACTTCTTTATGACCTTAAAAATGTCACGAGTATGGCGTAACGCAAAAATGTCACGCGTACGGCGTAACGCGAAAATGTCACGCGTACGGCGTAACGCAAAAATGTTACACTAAATTTTTGTCCAACCCCGATAAAGAAGTTTCACTTCAAAAAATAATTTACTATATGCAACTTTACAGAAATACGTCGAATCACGCGTGGTAGGGATAACAAAAAGATGGCGCGTAACGGAAAAATGTCACGCGTAACGAAAAAATGTAACACTAAATTTTTTTCCAACTCCGATAAAGAAGTTTCACTTCAAGACCATAATCAACTAAAATACGTTCAACCAATCTTGAGTTAAAAGGCGTATTTCAGTTTTAAAATCTGGGAAGTTAAGTAAATATTAATTACACTATTCTCACGAATAACCTAACTTTAATGTCGGTTAAGTATTCGGTTTGGGAAACATTTCCTGTTTAAAACAATGACTCGAACAAAGAAGATATTATCATAACACCAGTATGGTTATCTGATTATAGATATTTCCTGTTTCCAGTCAATTCTTTTGAGATGAATGTAATTGAAAGTTTACTCTGAAATCTGAATCTATACGGAATATTAAAGATTTATATCTATACTTATATTATAAAGCTGAAGAGTTTGTTTGTTTGAACGCGCTAATCTCAGGAACAACTGGTCCGATTTGAAAAATTCTTTCGGTGCTAGATAGCCCATTTATCGAGGAAGGATACAGGCTATATATATCATCACGCTAAGATCTATAAGGAACGGATTACGGAGCTCCGCGGGGCACAGCTAGTATATAACTATAAATATGAGAAAAAAGGCATTGCAATTAAGCGACGAAGTGATTCATTAAAGTAAAATAATAATAGTGTTTCAAAGATGAAACTTTCGCCTTTATAATAGTATTAAGAAATACTATTATAAAGGCGAAAGTTTGTAAGGATGTATGGATGTATGGATGTTTGTTACTCTTCCACGTAAAAACTACTGAACCGATAATAATGAAATTTAGTACACATATAGAGGGTAACTTGGATTAACACATAGGATAGGTTTTATCCCGGAAATCCCACGGGAACGGGAACTATGCGGGTTTTCCTTTGAAAACGCAGGCGAAGCCGCGGGCGGAAATCTAGTAAGACATAAGTAAATATAGCATTATAACAGATTCCAATTTATTGTCGTGGAAAAACGGTTTATTCTTTCCCATGTCCAGCAATACTGCATATTTTTCCACTATCAATATTCACAACCAATTTTATTTACCCGGTTAAGAACAACTATCATAATGTTTAATGCAATTAACGTCGATAAATCTTGTCCAATAAATAGGAAATTATGCAAATATTGTAGATTTATGTTAATTTGATTTCTAACGTTGGCATTTTGATTGCAGGTAATGACCGTAATGCAAGAAGAGACTGGTGACGGTAGAGTATAGAGTTCTTTTTACAAATTTTGTAAATGGCGGCTACACGCATTTATATAAAGCACGTAACAATATGTATTGCACTGCTTTTGTTGGAGTGTACTCAACTGCGTAAGAGATATCTATATAATTATATATATATTATATGTACTAGCTTACCACCCGCGGCTTCGCCCGCGTTTTTAAAGAAAAACTCGTTCCCGTAGGATTTCCGGGATAAAACCTATCCTATGTCCTTTCTCGGGTATCAAAATATCTCTATACCAAATTTCATGCCAATTGGTTCAGTAGTTAAGGCGTGATTGAGTAACAGACCGACAGACAGAGTTACTTTCGCATTTATAATATTACCTAGTGCACACTAAAAGTTTTGCGTTGCGGGCCACCCATAAATGTTTGAATTTTGAATGTTATATTTTTTTAACATATGAAGTCTCATTAGTTGTAGAAAAAAAAATTGGGCGTGAAGCACTTGTCAATTGTTTTTTATCTCAAGTTGAAGTTCGTTATCCGTAGCAAAAATGGAACTAGCACGAAAGAATTTTAGGGCGGTGTTTTTTACGATTTTAAAAGTTCGCTTTCTTCGAAAGCTTGCACTGCTCACCTTTAAAATACTTTCTGGAGGGAAGCACCTTAGTTGAGGACTGTAAGGCATTGATATACTGAATTTCATCGCGGCCATGTTTCTCTCCATGATGACATTCGTGAAGGTCAACCCTGAACTGCGATCAAGGAGGAAAATATGACTACCGTCAGACGACTAATTTAAGAAATTTGCCATATCACCTATTAGGAGATTCGGGGACATTTGGGGATTGGTATGAGCCAAATTCAGAAAATTTTACATGAACATTTCAAAATTAGGAAGCTTGGTTGCCAGTGGATTGCTCACAAACTCACTCCAGAACAAAAACGACATCGAGTAGATTGGTGTAAAGAAATGCTATTAAAATACAATCACGGACATTCTAATGCTGTGGATAATATCGTAACAGGATATGAAACATGAATATATTGTTATATTCCAGAAAGAAATCACCAATATTCTTTGGGGGTGTTTGAAAGTGACAGGAAACCAACAAAATTAAGGCAGGCGAGAAGGGTCGACAAACAAATGATTGCGTTTTTTTTCTCCAAGACGGGTTCTGTCTGCACTATACCACTTGAGCTACAAAATACTGTTAATGCTGAGTCGTACACCACTATTTGTTTGCCCAATGTCTTAGAAAAAATGAGGGAAAAGCGACCTAGAGGTCGCATCCTGTTGCACCATGACAGTGCTCCGGCGCACACCGCGACCAAAACAAAGTCATTTTTGGCTAATGAAAACATAGAGCACGTGACCCATGCCGCACGCAGTCCTGACCTAGCATCGTACAATTTCTTCGGTTTCCCAAAAATCTAAGATTCAATGAGTGGTTCGACATTTACGTGGCCAGAAGAGGCCGTGATTGCTTTCAAACAGCACGCAGAAAACATACCCTCGGACCAATGGTCCTCATGTCTCCAGAAATTGTTTGAACGAATGAAAAAGTGTTTTAAATGTAACGGAGAATACTTTAAAAAGTAGTAAATATAATATTACTCAAATAAATTGTTTTATTTATGAGTTATGCAAAACTTTCAGTGTGGCCCACGTAGTATGGATATAAAACTCAAAGGTGACTGATATAGTGATCTATCAACACAGCCCAAACCACTGGACGTATCGGGCTGAAATTTGGCATGCAGGTAGATGTCATAACGTAGGCGTCCCCTAAGAAAGGATTTTAGAAAATTCATCCCCTAAAGGGGTAAAATAGGGGATAGAAGTTTGTATGAAACTTTTTATTCCTTGGATGTATTTGCATGAAATTTAGCGCACATATAGAGGGTAACTTGGATAAACACATAGGATAGGTTTTTTCCCGGAAATCCCACGGGAACGGGAACTAGGCGGGTTTTTCTTTGAGAACGCGGGCGAAGCCGCGGGCGGAAAGCTAGTAGTTCATAAATGTATATAAAGCTGCGTATAAACGAAAGTATAAATATATTAAAGTGCTGGTTCAATGTGTGTAAACTACTAGAAACGTATACGAAATCTTATATTGTTGTCTCTACTGGGAATCGAACCCGGGGCCTTGCAGTTGTATGTAATAACCACTGTACCAAAAATATATGGATATTAAACATGTTCTGAACGTATACATAAACTTAATTATAGTTGTTACATTATGCTTATATATCGTAAATTATTAAATCTCACAGTTATTTTAATTAAATATTATGTAGTTATTCATACTAAGCACAATTTTTACTATTTGATCATAAAATTAGAATTTAATAATCATAAAGAATATAACATACAATTTACAAACTATGCTTTATCTTCTTATCTTATATATAAAAATGAATCGCAAAATGTGTTGGTAAGCGCATAACTCGAGAACGGCTGAACCGATTTCGATCATTCTTTTTTTATTATATTCCTTGAAGTACGAGGATGGTTTTTATGTAGAGAAAACGTAAATATTATGTACCACGGGCGAAGCCGGGGCGGACCGCTAGTAATTATATAAATTCATATGAAGTCTATATACATATTATTTTAATATAGTAAGAGAAAAATAATAGACAATAGTTGCGTGCGTGTGCCGCGACATTAGCGAGTGACGCAATCCGTCATTTTATGAATAGCCGTTTCGTAGTGAAAAGTATAACAGATAATAAATTTAGATCAAGTTTATTATTTGGTAATCTTTTGATGTCTTGCAAAATTAATCAAATCTATATTTACCAGGAAATCTTAATATTAAGGTTATGTCTGACCACGAAATACTGGCCCCTGCCTCTATACATTGGATCTCATCAATCCTACTACTATGTATTATAAAGGCGAAAGTTTGTAAGTATGGATGTATGGATGTTTGTTACTCTTTCACGTAAAAACTACTGAATGGATTTGAATGAAACTTTACCACAATATAGCTTATACATCAGAATAACACATAGGATAGGTTTTATCCCGGAAATCCCACGGGAATGGGAACTATGCGGGTTTTCCTTTGAAAACGCGGGCGAAGCCGCGGGCGGAAATCTAGTCATTATACGTTTTGGTATTCTCGTAGGTATGCAGGCACTCTAAAGAAAGAAAGAAACAAACAAAAAAATAAATGTTTCTTTATGTGTCAGTCGATCTTTAATTAAATCGAATTTGCAATGAAGCTTTGAATCTATATTCCCCTATTTTTAGTACATCTTTTCCCAAACGTACTTAGAAGGTACTTCCGAATTCACAAACTATAACATATAACCATGGGACCCCATTGCCCCACACACGCCTTTATATACAACACGTAACAATATGTATTGCATGTTAAATGTAACTTCCTTGTGTAACTGTTACAGTGGCCTTATTTATCTTGCGTGTGCGAAAAGGGTTTGCTGGCTAGAGACATTAGAATAGCCAACTTTTGTTCAATAGATTTACACTAGTTTCCGCCCGCAGCTTCGCCCGCGTTTTTAAAGAAAACCCCACATAGTTCCCGTTCCCGTGGAACCCATCCTATGAAAACCTATCATGTGTTAACAACAAATTACCTTCTATATGTGTGCTAAATTTCATTGTAATCGGTTCAGTAGTATTTGCGTGAAAGAGTAACAAACATACACATAGGTACACATCCGTCCTCACAAACTTTCGCATTTATAATATTAGTAGGATTAATGTTGTATTATTAATCCTACTAATATAATTTAAATTATTTAAAACATTAAAGATTTGTACAATTCCTTCAACTATAGAATACTACTCTCTTGAATGATGACGAAATTCCTTTTTCAAGCAAACCGGGGCGAAGCTGGAGTGGGCGGCTAGTTTATACCTAAATTGCGTCATGTTAACACAACCATGGGTTTGGCATTCCCATGGGTAATAAAGCCGTCGCGGAAGAATTCTAACAAATACCCGCGGCCCCATCATTAAAGCGGCTCGACGGAACACAGTGGGGTTTTAGTCGGTAAGAATCCGACATAACCCACGGCTCCTTCCCCGGGGGCCGTGGGTATCTTTGGAAGATTTCCCCACTATAAAAAAAAGGGGTAATAAAGCCCTTTAAAAGTCAATTAGTGTTGTATTGTTTTCCTGGCTTTGCAGCTTATGATAGTGCAATATTAAAAACTTAAATAAAATTAAATCCTAAAAATAGAAATAAAAATCTTTAAATATATACCATGATCAGGGCCATTAACTGCTGTTAATTAGACCATCAAAAAGAACAATAAATATAAATAATACTACTTGATGGTTAAAATAAATGGTCAATTAACAGCCTTTAATATGCATTTAAAACTGTTTAGGTATTATTTAATTTCTTAATTAATATGCAATACTTATTATGGCGTAAAAATAACTGAAATTCATATTATAATTAGCAATGTAACCAATAATTTTGTTGATTGTTACGTTTTCGTTACAATCAACAAAATTGTTGTTACTAAAAATAAACAAATAAAAAAAATCCTACATATCATCATTTATCTGCCTTCATAAAATATCTGTAGGTATAAAATTAATTACTTCTGGTAGTGAAAAACACAAATATAATTGGGTAACTGTATATGAATAAAAGTGCATTAATCACCCAATTGCAATAACCCAGCTTGTTACATTAAAACCAGTGAATTAGACAAAAAACATATGGAGCCAATTACGTATAGGAAATTTCATAACATATCAATGATTTCCCACGAATAATAATTGAAGTTATATCGGGAAAATTGAGGAAATGCCTGCAATAAGCCATTGTCTTTTTGTGCACCGTGAAACCCGGCTGTATCTGAACTTTCATCTGTAGAAACTCGTAACAGTTTCATTAATTAATGTCTTTAATATATAAACACTAGCAGTCCGCCCCGGCTTCGCCCGTGGTACATATTTTTTTCTCTACGTAAGAACCATCCTCGTACTTCAAGGAATATAATAAAAAAAGAATTAACGAAATCGGTTCAGCCGTTCTCAAGTTATGCGCTTACCAACACATTTTGGGATTCATTTTTATATTATAGACTAGCTTTTGCAAGTGACTTCACTCTCGTGGTCAGAGCAAATTCCCATGGGATGTTTCACCGTGGTAAATGTAGCCTATATAATATCTCTAGCATCCTAACTATATCCAGATGCAAAAATGATATGATATAGAAAAGATTAGCGAACTGACTTTTTATTCGTAAAAAACGCGAGTGAAGCCGCAAGGTGAAGCTAGTCGCATTCATATGCTGTATATAGAGCTTTGCAAATAAAGAAAATCTCTTGTACTTTTTGACTATTTGTGTCTTTTTGACTCTTGAATTATTCGACAAAAGAAAGAGTGTGACAAATTAATAAAGAGGGCCCCGGACCCCGATTATCTCCGGTGTCGTCATCAATTATATTTCAATCGATTTACACTAAATGTATAATTTATATACTGAATCTGGAATGTAAATTATTATACCTACCTATTCGTGAAAACTGTTTGAATATCAATTCAGTATAGTGCCTTCAAAGTTTCAAACAAACATTTTTCTTCGGACTTTCTTTCCTGCCCCGAATTCAGTCAGGAATAATTTACGTTTTCTACAGATGAAAGAATTTTCGAAACGATAAACTTTTTTATGCTTATTCATTTGTATACAAAACACTTAAAAATATTTTCTTTATTATTAGTACAGATAAGCTTTAGATAGAACATATAGATGTGGAAATATATAGATAAATAATAAATATATAGTAATTTTTAATCCCTTTACGGTCTCATCCTTTTAACTTCGTCCTGGGTTCATGTCTCCTTTGACCAGGATTGAACCCAATGTCATTATAGCCCTTAGCAAGGATTATTGAACATACGGGGTGTAAGTTACTCTTGTTAATAAGTTAAATACATGTAACTGACTTATGAGTGTATGTTACATAAGTTTTTTTTTGTTGGACACGCTAATCTCAGGAACTACTGGTCCGATTACAAAACTTTCAGTGTTAGATAGCCCATTTATCGAGGAAGGCATATGCTTTATATCATCGCGATAAGACCAATAAGAACGGAGCAATACAGCCGAAGTCGCGGGTGGAAAGCTAGTACAAAATATTTCCTATTTACCACAAAACATAATCGAATCAGTGAAACGTATGAGAACAGCTCCCACTGAACATATCGGATTGTGAAACAAGACAATGGACAGTTTTTACGGAAACGATTGCCCAATGACCGTGCGACCTTAGTGGAGTGTGGGATAAGCGACACGTGGTAAACTATGTTTAGATTTATTATGGCCTTACCACAAAACAAATTTAAACACAGTCTAACTTTAAACCAGGGATATGTCACTTTAATAGTTGTCTATGTGAAATACGACAAAACTAGATTAAAGAGAACCCGCGCTTAAAGTTAAACCCTGTCTAAAGTTTTTTGTGGTAAAATAGATAATGTTTAGCCGCTCATAAAATATAAATTATAAAATATATTCATAAGGGATAATATAAGATCGTAATGGTTATTTTTTTTAAGCGGTCCAATAGTTCCGGAGCCTTCGGAGGTTAGTGCAGATATCTGATTAAAACACAGAAATACTCTGTTAATTGAATTTATTTTCTTAGTGAATACGTATTCTATAATATACTTATAACATAACGTAATGACTAATGATTATTAAAATTACGTTAAATTTTTTATAACATCTCTTTAAAAGCAAATAGTTTGCCATTACCTTTAAATGTGTTGATTTGTAAAATATAAAAAAAATTAATACAATAAATTTCCATCTATAATACACTATGCGGTTTTACCCGCATTGCTCTGCTCCTATTGGTCTTAGCGTGATGATATTATAGCCTATAGCCTTCCTCGATAAATGGGCTATCTAATACCGAAAGAATTTTTCAAATCGGACAAGTAGTTCCCGAGATTAGCGCGATCAAACAAACAAACTCTTCAGTTTTATAATTTTAGTATAGATAAGACACAGGTACACAGGACACGTTCTTCAAAAATAAACAATAAGTGTCTAAACGCTACAATCTCAACACTTGACACCCACAAAACATAATTCCATTGTCCATACTGATAACAATCGAAGCTAACCTTAATTTTTAGATTTACTTCGCGAATCTAGGACGTGAATTGTTAATGAAAGTGTTTATAAGTTAATATTTTTGTTAATTACCCACTGTGCGGAATGAATTTAGGTTTATTTTGAGAAATGAGGTTAGAAATTTGACTATGTTCTATGTAGTTGTTATGTGAATAAAAATGTGTGCGTGTACTAGTGTCTAGTGTACACACGTAAGAAGTGAAACTTCTTTATGACCTTATTTTTCAAAAAATAATTTACTATATGCAACTTTACAGAAATACGTCGAATCACGCGTGGTAGGGATAAAAATGGCGCGTAACGGAAAAATGTCACGCGTAACGAAAAAATGTTACACTAAATTTTTTTCCAACCCCGATAAAGAAGTTTCACTTCAATAAAAATTGTCTGTTTAAAAACCATGCATACCACCATTTTGTTTATCTTTTCCTAATAAAATTTAATATGGGAGTAGATCGACTTCTATTTTTTATTAATACGTCTAATAATAATCAGTCTGGTCAAGAAGATCAATCAATACGGACCGAAGCATTGATTGATCATACAGACATCTTACAACACTTATAAATGTTTTCAGAAACAGTACAAAAGGTTCACCATTCATATTTACAGAACTAACTATATTGAAAATGAAATAAAACACAAATAATTTGATAACCTGAAAGAATAGTTCCTGAGGATGGCACGTACAAACGAAACTCTTCAACATTATAACTGTAGACTGAAGATAGTATAGCGGGTTCGAATCCCGCCTCGTGATCGAATTTTTTCAATTCTTCATAAATTTATTTGACTGACCGGTTGGCTTTGTTGGTAGTGATCCTGCCTTCCACGCCAAAGGTCCTCGAATCGATTCGATTCCTGAGTGGGAATCGAACCCTTGATTGCAGACAAATGTTTATGTGAAGAACATAGATGTTTGCCCTGTTTCTGTGTGTTAATTATCTATATAAGTATTTATTTAAAATTATATATGTATGTTTATCAGCCATCTGGTTTCCATAACACAAGCAAAGCTTAGTATGGGATCAGATCGTGCCGTGTGAAAATTGTCCTGAAATATTTATTTAATAATATCATTTATTTATTATGTGTAGATTAACTTTCCATATTTCAATGTCCAAGTGCAAGTTGTCTATCGATTGTAATAACACTATAATTTATTAACTGCGCCCTTGACATTTCTGAGTCAGACGTTTACAGAGAGATCGATAATCAACTTGTATCAAGTTTTTATCGATTCCAGCGCTAATGGGCTTCGCTTGTTTATAAAAACTTGTTTTTCGATATAATTGCATTGTTACACCTGGGATTAGCAAGGTTTAGCGTTTAGCTAATTATGGTTAAGGGGTTAGTTATTCTCTTGTTATTTTTTTGCAATTATCTTTGTCAACTAGCCGCTCGTCCCGCCTTCACTTGGGTTGATTCGGGATGAAAATGCCTATGTTACTCTAAATATGTAGCTTTATATTTTTTTAAAGTGAAAATCGATTAAAATCGTGTACTTTTTTTTAAATCGTAACAAACAAAGTCGTCCCTTCTATAGATAATATCTATACAGACACAGATAATATAATACTAGGTATACTGTTCATAGTTTGTGTTGGCCTGGAGACGGGCAGCTGCTGATGGGATCACGGAAGAATTCTACCTATACCCGTGGCCCCGTCGTTGATGCGGCTTGACGGAACACAGTGGGGTTTTGGTCGGTAGGAATCCGACATAACCCACGGCCCTTTCCCCGGAGGCCGTGGGTATCTATGCAAGACTTCCCCACTTAAAAAAAAAAAAAGTATACTGTATATTGTCCTAATCATATATCAGAATCAATTCATTTCTACTATATTAAATACACATACTAGTTACTTGCGTATTGATAGAATGTTGGCATATAAATACTATCTCTTTAAAATACCTAATGTTACGTTGTAAGTATTTATAATATAGGTAATTATCGTTACATAAAAAACTAATAGGTGTAAGTTGTTACATAGTGTTATAAAATTATATTTATTTATGTATTTACCGCATAATTAATTTACTGTTACGACGTTTGACACCATTAAACTCTGAAGTAGTGAGTAGTTTTCTGATTTTGTTGAAAGTTTATACAGATATATATTATTTGTTGTGGAATTCATTTTATCTAATTAAGCTCAGTGTATATCATACAATCTATCTTATATATCTATATTTCTTTATATACAGGGTTACTTGTAAAACACCGGCAACCTCGCAGGACAAGATAGCTAACATCATAAGTAACAACATTTGTTCTACGACTTTTGATAATTTGTTAGATTTTATTTTCATACAAAAATAAATATTCATTTAATTTTCCGTCTGAATATTATAAACTCTACGCCTCCCAAAAATTACGTAAACAAAAAGCGAACGAGAGGGGGAAGGGGGCGTCGCGTCGTCCATCCGATAATTAATAGAACATAGACTAACAAATGTAAGGAGAGTACAATAAAAGTTTAAAAAATCATTTAAAAATAATTTATTGCGTTATGCCAAAAGTCGTAGAACAAATGTTGTTACTTATGATGTTAGCTATCTTGTCCTGCGAGGTTGCTGGTGTTTTACAAGTAACCCTGTATAAAAATGAATCGCAAAATGTGTTGGTAAGCGCATAACTCGAGAACGTCTGAACCGATTTCGATAATTCTTTTTTTATTATATTCCTTGAAGTACGAGGATGGTTCTTACTTCTTATGTAGAGAAAATATATACCACGGGCGAAGCCGGGGCGGACCGCTAGTACTCTCGCTATATTGGCTGGTCGCGCGCTAATTTCAAGTATTTCTTGTTTATTTCAAAACCATCGCATATTTCAAAATTCTAACACGGTAGACGTATCGGTTGTATATTTTATAGTTAACCCTTAATTTGGCACCGATAAAAATATTCAAAATATATGAATTTGACAATTTTGTGGTTTCAGGAGTATGTCATAAAGTTCTCGAAAAATGAAAAAAAAAATCTACCATTGCCCACTGCTGGGAAAACTGGTGTCCGTCACAGCGGACACTGCCAAATTACGGAAAATAAAAACCACAGTTAATTTTATTTTTTTTACTAAAGAAAAATACAGAAATGAACATTTTAGAACTATTTGATACAAAAATTTGATTAAAAAAAAAAATACAATTCATGTTTATTTTGTATGAAAATTAAAAAAGAAGTCTAAATTCTTCTTCTGTTAGTTGAATTGACTTGCCGGTTTTTTGAACTAAATATAAGTTTGTCTGCTCTACGAAACTATTAAAAATATCTTGAGAAAAAAAGGTGAAAGAAACTCAAAGGTGAATCATCTTCTGGCATGTCTATGTATTCATCCTCCTCACCTTCTTCTATTGTCGCTTGGTGACGGAATTGAGTTACTCTCCAATAATTGTAAGTCAGCTGAAAGTTGTTTTTTTTTTGGTCTTTTGGCTTTGACTGTGGGTGGTTTCTTAGTACTTATTTTTCGGGGTGCTTATCAAGAAGCTATTGGTGTTATAGGCGTTGCAGGCAATCTAGGAATAGCAGATAGGGATAGAACATTTTCAAAAAAAAGACTCGCCAATTTACGCACGAAAGACTCTGGTCATCAGCAGGTCTATCAGAATCTTCGGAGTGTAATTCTTCATCGTCGGATGTATCTATTGTTACGTTAGCAAGGGAATATGGTGCAGGAGAAAACAAGGGGTGGAAGAATTAGTACTTGCATCATGCAATTCAGTTTCCGAATCTGATATTTCGCTAGCATCGCAAGGTGCATGTTCATTCGGCACTAAAGCAATAATTTTACTTGCGCGGTTAGGCTGTTGGCAAAGAAAAAAAATCCAAACTCAGAACCATAACCAAACAACCAGAAGCACCCACATTTTGGCGGTGTCCGCCGCAGCGGACATAGTAATAAAGTGGAACTTTTCTATACAATTAGCAACGTCCGCTGTGACGGACAAAACATTTTGGTTACAAATAAACACCATAAAAATGAAATAAAGTGTGTATGTTTTTGTAAATAATGATTGAAATGTTTATTATCTAATAAATAAATATATAATTCAATTCATTTTTCCACAAAAAATAAGAAAAATAGGTATAAATACCTTGAGCAAAACAGGTGGCTGTATTTTCGCAGACATTTTACGTCCCAACTGACATATGCAATGTTGTCACAATCATTACTTAATTTTTTACTATTTGTTTATGGTATAAATAAACATTTAATCGATTAAAAATCGATGAACATGAAATAAAAACTAAGCAGGATTTATTTTAAATAAGTGTCCGTCACACCGGACTATACCAAATTAAGGGTTAATGTCCAAAAAGTCGTAACTTTACGTTTGTTATTTTGAAGATGCCAGAGATTAAAAAAAAATAACAATGATAACTTTGTATTTTTTTTCTATCGAGAAAATATCATGGAATCATGTTTCTAAAACGGTAGACGTATTGTGTTACTATTGAACTTTCTTGTCAAGAATTTTCATCACGACAACTTTAATAATATAAAAATTACGAAGGTTTGAAAAGGGCCGTAAATGTTAGAAAAATTAATTCATCACCTTAATATAAATAATATAATACTTAAATACAACAAAATCTTCAATCATTTTCTTGTTGAAAACAGATATTAGTGTATCTTGATTTTTATTTTAAAAACACTGTAAAATATTTGAGAATCCTAAAACATGACAGACATAATAAATATCTACCGATAAAGTTACATAAAATATCAATTTAGAGAAACAAATATACTGGTGATGTCACCGTTGAATCATATTGTATTGCATTATTGATATATCGTACGTGTTAAAATCTATACAAATAAATGAAAATTGTAGTGTCTTGTCTGTCCATTAAGATAAAAACAACAATAAACATGTGTCTTTTTTGTTCCAAAAAGGTGTATCATAATATCATCTTAAGCTTAGTAATTTTCAACAATTTAAGTTATCAAGTTGTTTGGTTGACACTACACGTCGTTTTTAATTTTTAGTAAGTTCGATTCCCGGTCGAAGCAAGTGAATTTTCGAACAGTAAGAGTACATTTCCTCCATTGTCCATCGAAAATTTCTACACTTTATAGAACTTTCCGACATCATCCAGAGTCAGTGCTAGTCAGTAGACAAGTCGAGGATCCCCCCTGTTTCGATGGAAGAATTCCACCTTGTTTCTTTCACAATAATTATGTACTAATATTGTCATAACATTGGCATTAAACTCTGTCCAATCGTGTTATACCTAGTTTGAATTTATTTGAACATATTTCGTAAAAAAAAAAAAAAAAAAATTGGACATTTCTACTGGTTTATAATTATATAATACCATTTTGCGAATATTAAGTGACATAAATACTTACAAATTACGCATATCATGAATTCCATACACATGCAAATTATTGAATTATTTGCCTGTTAATTCGACTCGTATTGCAACCACATATTGCAACTTCCTACCGTATGTTTGTTTAATTAAAATATTCGTAAAGAGTATTGCTGTCTAGGTAACGACCTACCACATCCACAGTAGGGTAACGACCCTACTGTGGAAGAAAAGAGGGTTAGGTTTTTTGTTTTCGGGCACGTTTTTGTATAGATAGCTTCATAGATTTAGAGAGGAGTTAGATTCGTTTAAATTGTAAATTACACTGGATAAAAATTATTAATTAAATTTATTATGCTAAGTTTTACATCCATGTCTATATTTTTTATTATTCAGATCGTATAAGGTAGATAATAAAATAAATTATAATTAAAAAAATGTGTGCGTGTACTAGTGTACACAAGTAAGAAGTGAAACTTCTTTACGACCTTATTTTTAAAAAAAATGTTGTGTGGTTTTATGAAACCACGGTAAAAGTGAAACTGTTCGAACGGTTTCGAACACTGCTTTGTGTAGCGCATGTCGCGTGACGGTCGGCTGCCGAGTAGGTATACCTACTCGGCAGCCGCGATACACGCGACATGCGCTACACAGACCAAAAAGTTTGAGACGATGTAATAAAAGTTTCACTTTAAAAATAATTTAGGTACTATGCAACTTTACAGAAATACGTCGAATCACGCGTGATAGGGGAAAAAGATGGCACGTAACGGAAAAATGTCACGCGTAACGAAAAAATTTTACACTAAATTTTTTTCCCACCCCGATAAAGAAATTTCACTTAAAAAAAATCGCAATAAAATGAGATTAAAGCACACCTAATGGTTATTCACATACATTAATCCGCATTTTTGTTTAAAAAAAAGGTAAACAGTGTCCTTTTAATTACGTAACAATACAATTAAACTGCACGTTACGCTTATTACAAACGGTGAAAGTGTATCGGCTTGTGTGCTCCGAATTAATAGCATTTGATATGCGTTTGGTATTCTAGCTGTTTAACAGTACATAGCAGATTTTGAATATTAGTATACTATGTACATTAGATTGTAATGTAGTAGCTGCTCCCTACGTTTTAAACCGCAGATGGAATAAACGAAAATTTTCGGATCACAAAAAAATGGATGCAAATTTTAAAGACTACAAAAATCTGGATCACGATTCGAAACCGCGTCTTTCGCCGTACTGTAGCAAGGACTGAATAGGTTTTTAAAAATAACCTTGGATCTTCAACTTTTAAATGTTGATTTTAATTATTTAAATCGGTGCGGTAGTTCAGCAATGTGTATTGTAGGTGTACTATATAGAAAAAGTATAAATTATCATTAATTTTATTATCAATGAAAAAATATAAAACCCTCGTCTAACATAACTGGGCCTACCTGTCTCCCAATTGCAGTTGTTGTCATCATTTTCACAATCGACCAGTAGTTGATGTAATCAACTCTTGCGCATGCGCATCTGAATGTAAAATAGATATGACGATATGTTTGATGGATGTTATTTTGTAGTTTATGGTTTCTTATGCCCCGTGAGGTAGGATAGGTACTTGTCTGTGTGATTTTTAAATTCTATTTTAAATTATGGTTTACCTTGTGTTTACTACCCACGGTCTGCGGCTTCGTCCGCAACTTAACAAATTATTAAAAACTTACAATAATATTATAAAGCTGTAGAGTTTCTTTGTTTGTTTGTTTGTTTGAACGCGCTAATCTCTAGAACCACAGACTAATAATAATATACTACGTATACAACAGACGGTGCACTCCATACAAAAAAAGTTGCACTATGAATTTACGCAATTAAAGCGCCAGTGGGGAAATAACGTACTACATGTTCGATTATATCTCTTAGTCTTTTGCTTTTAACACACTAGATGGCACGTTAAACACTGACTTGATGTTCTTTTCCTTCCAGAGCCACTAGATGGCACTAATGTAAATATATGTACACGTACCTTTTATTTTCAAGTCTTTGGCGTCAAGTGTCAACTGTCAACTGTCAACATAATATTTTGTACACGTTCGCAATAACAAATTTGTTCAAGAGAGGAGAAGAATTAATCCATCCCAAATGTAAATACGATTCTCCACAAAAACATTGTAGACACAAGAAAGGGATTTCTACATTTGCTACTAAGAAGGATATGGGATCATGAAGGATTTCATCTGTTTTAATACCAGTAAAATGGAATGAGCGCCGTGGCCGTGACTGTGTTTGGTACATAAAGAATGACAAACATTCAACTTAAAATTATTATGAGTGCATTACGGGCAAACACACAATAAGTTGTCCTTTGACTAAGATGTACTTAATTTTAAGGAACACTAAAATGGATGGCTAGAATAGGTATAATCGCATACATAGTATTTATTTCTAGTCTGTTGTATAAATAATCAAAGACTACAAAATATATAGTGAACTATGTCTTTAATATTAATTCTACAGTTTACAGTGTAGTGTGCAATCTATTGTATGTGTGCGTCTAGAATATATAGTCCTGTTGTTCTACAGTTTAAGCAGTTCAATACAAGCTTACAGTCGAGTCAAGTGTTTCATTAACCACCAACCATTGCATGGCAACCCTGCCAGTTTTGTAAATTGTAGTCTACCTAACCTGACTGTTGGTTTTGATTTGTATCACACAAAGAATACTATACCAAATTTCAAGAAATAAGAATTAAATATTTGATTAACTTTTACTAATAAACAGGAGCTTATACATCAAACAAGACCAAAACAGGGCTTTGGAGAAAGTGTGTATGGACAAAGACCACAATACATATGGTGCGGACAACTGCATGAAAAGCATGCAGTAAGGGACATTAAATAAATAAATAAATAAAACACATTTATTGTCAAGATCACAACATGAGATACATATATAAACGAAGGAAAAACAAAAAGAAATAAAAAGAAAAATAATTAAATAAAAATAATCTTATTCCTAAGAACTGTAATGTGGCAGTGAGTGACCTGACAAATGGAGCCAACTCAGTATATGATGGCAAGGTGATTAATACCTCACCACCACTGATTTTCAGTGACCCCAAGTGACTATTGGAGTTTCAGTCTAGAATTGTATATAATGATAATTTAACATGAGTATATTATGTGAAAGATATATTTCTATTAATATGATAAATACTAATAAATAAATACATCAGTTAAAACATGATATACATATATATACATATATATATATGTATAGGTAGATATAATATCAGTATGTAATTATGTATATACTTAATTTAAATAAATAAAATGAAATTATGTATAACTATGTTACCAGAAATGTATGAAATCAAGGAATTGTATACAAATCCTAGTGGTCTAAGATCCGAATATAAGTCGAAATGCAACGGCGTGATAATAGAATGAGACCAATTTTATAATAAATTAAGTGTATTAAAAATGGTTTGACTGGAAAAATCCTGGACAGGATATTTTTTATTAGTTATTAAAAAAAATATATTTTCATTTTTTATTAATTGCAGTTTCGAGATAATAAAACAAACGTTATTTGAAGACTTATTTACGAATGGGTCTCAAACTAATAGGAAATGTGTACAATGCCGATGCCACTTAGGAAATGTATAAAATATTGTTTAATAAACTATTTAATGCATACATATCCTAGTAAATGTATAATCTTCCTTGGAATTATACAGGGTGTCCCACTGTTGGTATACTAAGCTCAAAGGAGGTTATAGTTTTGCATACGCTGAGTACGTAAAAAATAATTAAAAAATTCCAGATTCATTTTTTTTTCAAATAGATGAATTCTTAAAACTCTATGTGTACACCCATAACAAGCGAGCCGCCCAACTTTGCCACCAGCACGTGAGCTATCGTTTAAGATTATGTTTTCATAGATAAAATGCTCATATAAGAGAAGCGGTATATGCCGGCTGCGCGAAGCTAGAGAAGAAAACATGGATTTTCAGGAAAAATTTAGCAAAAAATTTTGGACGTTATTTTTTTTTTGAGTATTTTTTACGTGATCAGTGTATGCAAAACTACAAGTTCCTTCGCGCTTAGTATACCAATAGTGGGACACCCTGTATACAATTCCAATATCGTATTAGGAAATGTATATAAAGTAAATGATTTCTGTAATAAAACACGTTGTTATTTTTTTTTATTATAGCACTTATTGAGACAATCGGGTAACAGTCTTACCGTAAAATAATAATAATATGTTCATATTATCTTACTAATTAACATTTCTTAAATCAACTTATATTCAATCAAATCAAATTTTCATTTATTTAAGGGTGCGATTTTTAACAAAAAACGCTATTTTACGGTACCATTTTAACTCAAAGCAATTACACGTGAGAACAAAGTAATATCTTAATTTAAAGATAATATATTCAGATCTACGATCATCTTATAAAAATTGTACGACGTCATACAAAATTGTCGCTGAAATACGATTTTCCCAGCACAATGATCGCATAAAATGCAAAAAAATGGGGTCTAAAACGGTACAATTTTAAGAAAATTAAAAGCCTAATCTATCTTCTTACCTATAAATTATTGAGGGATATATTATAGTCCTTTATAGATTCTGATAATTTTTTTGTATCTAAATCAAAATTTTATTTCAATTATTAGCTAAAAAAATACTTCTTGATTTCTTCATACATTTTGCTCTCGCGGGTCGTCAGACCGCGCTCAGAAGCGCTCTTGGAAGGACGGGTGTATCGCTCCTTGTCCCAAAAATAAAACGAATTAGAAAAAGATTATTGTGCGTGCACTGTCGTTTTCGTGATTTGAAATATTTGATACTTTTCAGATGCTCTTTTTTATGGGTTGTTGAATAGATTGGTGGGGTAAAACAATTCAAGATGGCGTCGACGAAAATTTGACTTTTTTTCGTGATGGGTGTCATTTTCATAGTTTTTGGGGTAGCTATTAACGAATATGAGGTCAAAACTGAAATCCAAGATGGCGCCGACAAAAATTGTACATCTTTTCGTCATGGGTGTCATTTTCATGGTTTTTGGGGTAGCTATTGACCAATATGAGGTCAAAACTAAAATCCAAGATGGCGCCGACGAAAAATTTGACATATATTCGTCATGGGTGTCATTTTCATAGTTTTTGGGGTAGCTTTAACGAATATGAGGTCAAAACTGAAATCCAAGATGGCGCCGACGAAAATTGTACATCTTTTCGTCATGGGTGTCATTTTCATTGTTTTTGGGGTAGCTATTAACCAATATGAGGTCAAAACTAAAATCCAAGATGGCGCCGACGAAAAATTTGACTTTTTTTCGTGATGGGTGTCATTTTCATGGTTTTTGGGGTAGCTATTAACGAATATGAGGTCAAAACTCTAATCCAAGATGGCGCCGACAAAACTTTTACATCTTTTCGTCATGGGTATCATTTTCATGGTTTTTGGGGTAGCTATTAACCAATATGAGGTTAAAACTGAATTCCAAGATGGCGCCGACGAAAATTGTACATCTTTTCGTTATGGGTGTCATTTTCATGGTTTTTGGGGTAGCTATTAACCAGTTTGAGGTCAAAACTAAAATCCAAGATGGCGCCGACGAAAAATTTTACATCTTTTCATCATGGGTGTCATTTTCATGGTTTTTGGGGTAGCTATTAACGAATATGAGGTCAAAACTATAATCCAAGATGGCGCTGACGAAAATTTGACTTTTTTCGTGATGGGTGTCATTTTCATGGTTTTTGGGATAGCTATTAACGAATATGAGGTCAAAACTAAAATCCAAGATGGTCGTCGAATTTCAAGATCGCGTCATGGTAATACTGTCGCGTTATGGAGCAAGGCGGCGATTTTGGTATCTATGAATCTGACACGTTTTCTCGGCACACACGTTCTTTTTTTTATTATCTTCGTTTAAATGTTTTAGATAAACTTTATTTTAAAAAAAGTTAGCGAATATATTTAAAGTTAATAATATCTGTCAGAATATAAACACAGATGATGATTGCCACAGAGTTGCGTTTTATATTACATTTCTAAATTCTAATATTTAGAATTTAGAAATGTATGTAGAATTTAAAACACAACACACAATTTTAAAGAACATTGAAATGCATATGCATTTAAAATCGATCGTTTTTTTTTAAGACTTTCTACAAAACTGTAGTTGTTAACGTTTTAGTTATTTTATTTAAGTTTACTTTAAAGGAGTAAGAAAAATATACCTAATTATCGACAGTTACATTGGGGATTTGGTAATACCTACATAGCTGTCTCAAAAACCTTGATAATGACACCCATGCCGAAAAGATGTAAGAGTTTCGTCGACACCATCTTGGATTTTAGCTTTGACCACATATTGGTAAATAGCTACCACAAAAACCATGAAAATGACACCCGTGA